>JAEANM010004456.1:8952-20801 GCA_017656035.1 Myanophis thanlyinensis
CAGTCGCATCTGACCTGTTGGAGATCCAATCTGTGGCCTTTCTCCCCCGAAGAGATTTTACTTCACCTTCCAAATGAACCCCAGCAATTCAGGTAAGAAATTACCCCTAGGCTCCCTATTTCTCCCCTGTCCCTCCCCCCTTTTACAGGGGAATGGAGCTGGAGGATATCGGCTAGCCGAGATAAAAACGTTTTCTAGTCGGCTTGTGGTCGCGAAGCACCTTTTATTAAAGCGGCTTCGAGAGAGCCAGCCTCGGACCGATGGAGAAAAGCATTGAATTGGTTCCAAAGCCGGTTTTACGGGAGAAAAGACGTGAGTAGGGGGATTACTCTGAGTTTGGGGCGAATCACTTCGCCTGGGCCACGAGAAGGCTGCGATCCGTGCTCGTCAATTCAAACGCGACTGCCGAGACCAAGGAATTGCGCGGTATCCTAGGCTTAATCCTGGGTCATTTATCGAGGCGAAGGGGAGGCATTAGTCCGTCCTGGAAACTCGAAAAGCGGCGTCGTGTGAACGGAGCTATTGCCCCAACCAATACATTAATATAACCAGCTCGGTTAACCCCTCCAACTGGCCTGGATTGGGAAGCGTGTTAGTCGATGGGTTGTTGTTTTTTTTGCAGGTTCTGAGGCCACTGGAGCCCACGGGGCTTCAGAAAACGGGCTGATCCCAAAAACGAGCATCTTGACCGCGTTTACACAAGCACCATCTAGGTGGGGGAACGCCGTCTAGATGCGCGGATCCTCTCCAAATTGCACTTCACGTTGCGCTCTTGGGTTTTCCCCCTTTTCCCTTCAGGAAAATGGGCCAAAGTCGGAGTTGCCAGGGGCGAGAGAAGGAAGCGGACGATTTTTACCAAGGAGCAAGTGGCCCGCCTCACCGAGGCTTTCGAGGCGCACCCGTATCCCGGCTACGAAGCCCGCGAGCGCTTGGCGCGCCAGCTTGGCATCCCGGAGGCGCGAATCCATGTAAGAAGAATGGCACCGCGCGCGTCCCACCGACCGAGGCAAAGTGGGGTGCGGGAGGTCATGAACTGTTGAAATGAATTTAGCATTCTGCTAGGAAGGGACCAAAAGGAAGTTCTCCACAGCCTGTGTATATTTCCTTGTTTTTTTCAGGTCTGGTTCCAGAACAGGAGAGCCAGACAACCGAAGCCATTGAACCCCGGAGAAAGCAGCAGGCAGGAGGATACTTCGGAACCGAGACTAGCACCTGGCAGTCCAGATTATTCATCCCTCACAGCTGGACCTGTTTGGGGTGACTCAAGGCCACAGGGGATAAACTGCCCCGCCCTAGGACATCCCCAAACCTTTCAACCACTGGAAGGGAGTCAAGAAACAGCTCCGTCTACATTGCAAGTATCTGTGCCTGTTGGGTCCACTCTTTCAGTCCTGCAGAGCTCCATGAACTGGGACTCCAATGCGCCATCTGGATCTGGACTGGTTCCCACCATTCCCCAACAGCACCATCTCCTGCAACCTCCCCTAGAGATCTACTCTTATCATCCCTACCATCCACAGCAGATTGTGCAGCTGGGGGATCCTTTCTATTCCACACAGCCCTGTTCATCTCCTGATCCAGCTTTGAGTCTCCACGGAGCCTCGGACCTGGAAGGACCTTTGGGCTTCACACAGGGGTCAGCTACTGATGGAAAGATGTCCCAGCCTGGTTTTTATGGGAATGAAGAGGTAAACTGGGAAAACTGGAGGTAACTGGTCTGTGGGGATCAGTCTCTGAATTTCTCAGTTTGTACCTTACCACCAAGCACTATTTATTCATCAGAGCACTTCATTTTAACGGGGATATGTCTTAAAAGAATTTTAAAAGAAGGTATGTGAAAATGCTACTCAGGAAGGGACAATTTGCAATAAACTTTATTCTCAAACTCTGATGATTGTTTTCTTATTCCTATAAGGGAGGCCAAGTTGAAAACTGATTTCATTTAAAAAAAAAAAAAACTTGTCGGGGAGGTGGGCTGTCGGTGTTAAGTCACATTTACTAACAAACAAATGTATTTTGTTGGTTAAGAGGGGAGATTGTCCTGGGTTTGCAGATTACCTCTTTCCAATCCAAGGTGGAAAGGAATAAATATCCTGAAAATGGGAGAACTGCCATGTATCTATTTTCCTTCCATTTGCTTTTTGCAAAGTAAAATATATAGACAATTCTAAACCAGCATTACCAACCAAAGTCAAAAAAACCCAAAAAGTTATTTTGCAAGGTTTTTTTTTTTCATAAGATCAGGCTTAAGGCAGAACAGACTGACCAAAAAGGCAATGTCCCCTTGTTGAGATATTTGACTAACCCCAGTGAGTATATTCAAGGAATGTACTGAAATTCAAGGCACTATTTTACCTATTTTCTGGAGCAAATCACAGGGAAGTGCTAACTGCAAATCCCATCTTCCCCAACCAGCATGGCAATTACGGTTAAGTAACCAAAGGGACTTTCAATAAAAGTCTTTGAATATTCAACATTTAGCCTCCCATGAAGACAAACTCAAATCCAGTAGCCTAAATGGGAAAACTTTGGGTTCTTAAAATGGCTGAACTCAGAATTCCATCTCTGAAGCCTTCAGGCCCCAACTTCTCCCACCCACCAGAGACCAGATAAAGTGGAGTTTTGGAACCAAATTAACCACTGAAAGGTCCACTGGATGTTCTTAAGGTCCCACCACCTTAGGGGATGCAACCCTGCTTTCTTACTGTTCTTTCTTTTTCTATTGTGTAAATAAGTAGAGGGGCTAATAGCAAGGGTCATTTTAAAAGGCAAGTATCCTGATCTCCCCCCACTCCCCGATTGGCCAATAAAGAAACCCAGTGGTGGGCAGGATCAGAGATTGAACCCAGGGCAAAGAGCATAAAAGCCCCATCCTAAAATATTACCAGTCGCATCTGACCTGTTGGAGATCCAATCTGTGGCCTTTCTCCCCCGAAGAGATTTTACTTCACCTTCCAAATGACCCCAGTAATTCAGGCAATACATCACCTTTGGGGCGGCACTATTTCTCCCCAATTCCTCCCCTCCCCACTTTACATGGCATTGCCAGCTAGCCAAGACAAAAACGTTCCCTAGATGCCGGGATTCGCACCGCTTTGAGCGTCTTCGAGAGAGCCAGCCCTCTGGCAGATGGAGAAAAGCACGGACTTCGTTCCACACCTACTTTTACAAGGGGTGAAAATGTGAGGAGGGGGATTCTCTGGGTTTGGGGTGATTCATTTCTCCTCGGCCACAAGAAGGCTGGTCGAAAATTCAGACGCGACGTCCGAGTCGTGCGAATTGCGCGGTATCCTAGTCATGGCTAATTCGTGCGTTCTGGAAGCTAAACCAGCTCGATTAAAACATCCCACCGGAGTGGATTGGGAAGCATGTTTGGTTGGTGGTGGGTTTTTGGGAGGGAGACAGATTAAAAGAACTCAACCCTTCGAGGGTACAGAAAACGGACGATTCCAAGACGGAGGAAATGTGTGAATGCGATCTAGGTGCGTGAATCTTGCCCACGCTGCGCTTCACGGTTGACTCTTGGAGTGTTGTTTTTTTTCCCTTCAGGAAAGGGAGGTGCAAGAGGTAGTCCGTGACTGCTGCATGACATCATCTTGGAGGTCCGTATCTGCATATGAACAGATTGTCCCACCAACCAGGACAAAGGGGTGGCGGGAGAGGAGAAGTAGCAGAGACCTCAGAGAACCGTGATAAATGGGAAAGGTTTCAGTTTTTAAGATCGTTGGCCGGCCATCTCTGAAGCCTTCAGGTTGCAACTTCTCCCATCCAGGAGAGGTCAGAAGGAGTGGACATTTGCAACCAAATTTAGAGCACAGACAACTGAAGGTCCATTGGATGTTCTGAAAGTGCCAAACCACTTTGGGGTCCAATCCTGTTTCCTTAAGCTGTTTCTTCCTCCTCTTTTTCCATTGTGGAAATCAGTGGAGGGCTCAACAGTGATGGCCCTTTTAAGGGGCATTCTTAAAATATATTTATAATTGACTGATTCCAAATATGAGCATGTGGAGGCATGAATCCTGTCCATCTTGCAGAGCCAAATTGTGCTTCACATTGTCCACTGGTTTCTTCCTCCCTTTCAGGAAAATGGGCCAAAGTCGGAGCTGTGAGAGGCAAGCAGATGATTTACACCAAGGAGCATGAAGCCCAACTCACTGAGATTGCCATACCCCAGCTATTAGGTCCATGAGCGCTTGGCACCCTGGAGTCCCAAATCCACATAAGGAGAGATTGTCCCACCAACTGGGACAAAAGGGTGGCTGGAGCTGAGAAGGAGCTGAGGGCTCAGAACCATCATACATGGTGGAACATCTGATTATGGCTTTGGGAGGAATTGTTTTTATGAGGTTTCTTATTTCTGTGTTTATGGCTGGTTGCCTCCTGAGTTTGGATCAACATAGGATTGACTGGCTTGGTTCACCCTCCTGCTAACTTTTAATGTTAGGCAATTTTCCTTTAATGTCCTGTGAAAATTGGGGCTGGTAAAAGAAGCCATGGTTAAAAGAGATGTTTTAGTTTTAGCAAGCTATCTAACCCCCAGTCAACAGATTTATGGGAAGGTGCTGCAATTCAAGGCACTGTCTGACAGCATAACTTAGTTTCTGGAGCAGATGATGAGGCAGTACTCACATCTTCCCATCCAGCATAGCCATGACAGTTAAGAAAAGAAAGGCACCTTCAGTAAATAACTGAGGTCAATCTTAAATCTTAAACTTCTAGTCAAGAGGTGCCTCCCATCAAGAGAAATTCAAACCTCAGAAACCTAAATGGGAAAGTTTTCAGTTCATAAGATCCTTGAACTCAGAATTTTGGCTGGCCACCTTTGAAACCTTCAAGCCCCAACATCATCTATCCACGAGAAGTCAGATGGAGTGGATCTTTGTAACCAAATTCAGAGCACAGACAACTGAAGGTCCATTGGATGTTCTGAAGGTGCCAAACCACTTTGGGGTCCAATCCTGTTTCCTTAAGCTGCTGCTTCCTCCTCATTTTCCATTGTGGAAATAAGTTGAGGGCTCAACAGCAATGGTCATTTTAAATGGTATTTTTAAAATATAAATGTATATTCATAATGGGTTGATTCCAAAAGAGAGCAGATGGTGCTGTGTGAATGCATCCTAGAGGCATGAATCCTGCCCGTCTCCTTCCCAGGCCAAATTGTGCTTCATGTTTCTTTCTCCCTTCAGGAAAATGTGCCAAAGTTGGAACTGTGAGAGGTGGAAGAAGCTGATGATTTACAGCAAATAGCCCAACTCAGAGGCTTTTGAGGCACACCCCTACCCCAGCTATGAGGCCCGCAAGTGCTTGACATCCTGGAGGCCCGAATCCATGTAAGGACAGATTGTACTGTCCCATCAACTGGGGCAAAGGGGTGGCAGAGGACAAGGAGTGGAGGGCTCAGAGAACCATGGATACATGGTGGAGCATTGGGTTATGGCATTGGGGGGATTATTTTATGGGGTTATGTTCTAGCTTTATGGCTGGTTGCCCCATGTGTGGATCAACACAGGCTTAGGATTGACTGACTTGGTTCACCCATCCTGCTAATCCTTAATACTGGGCAGTTTTCCTTTTGTGTTCTGAGAAAATTGGGGTTGGTAAAGGAATGGCCATTTTAAAAGGTATTCTTAAAATATATATACCGGTATTCATAATGGGCTGATTCCAAAAATGAGCAGATGGTGCTATGTGAACATGGCTTAGAAGTATGAATTCTGCCTGTCACCTTCCAAAGACAAATTGTGCTTCACATTTTCCTTCAGGAAAATGGCCCAAAGTCAGAGCTGAGAGGTGAGTGGAAGAAGCAGATGATTTACACCTAGGAGGATATGGCTCATCAAGGCCGGAGGCCTTCAAGGTTCACCATATATAAGGCCCATGAGCAGTTGGCATGCCAGATCAGGGGCCGGATACATGTAAGGAATCACACTGACATCCCACCAGCCAGGGCAATGGGTATCTGGGGATGAGAAGGCAAGGAAGGAAGAGAAAACGAAGACCAATAATAGGGCTGGACATGCTCTTAATCCTTATTTTTCAGGTCTAGTTCCAGAACAGGAGATCCAGAATCTTGAAACCATTCAGCCACTGAGAAAGTGTTGGGCAGGAGGCCTCCTAAGTCAATTGGCAGTGTGGACTTCTCAAGTTGTCAGCAGGACCTGTTTTGGGTGACTCAAATTGGAATTTTGAAGCCCCTTAGCCCGAAACATTTGAGAGGAAGCCAAGAAATGGATCTTCCCACATCACAAAACAGCATCTCTATTGGATCCATCGGTCCAATCTTGTGGAATTGAATGTGAAAAGGCTTCTCAATAGGCCTCTCAATTTGCAATAAACTGTGTTCTCAAACTGTGGTTTCCCATCTTTTTATGGGGTTTGTTTCTGGACTTATAGCTGATTATGTCCTGAGCTTGGCTCTACAAAGGTTTAGGGATTCACTGGCTTCACCCACCCTGCTAATCCTTAATGTTGGGCAGTTTTTGCTTTGGTACTATGTGAAAATTGGGGTTGGTAAAAGAAACCAAGATTAAAAGAGATGTTTTAGCAAGCTACCTAACCCCCAGTCAGCAGATTTATGGGAAGGTGTTGCAATTCAAGGCACTGGTTTACAACAAACTTAGTTTCTGGAGGTCATGAAAGGGCAGTGCTCACTATAGATCCCATTTTCCCCAGCCAGCACAGCCATTAAAGTTAAGGAAAGAAAGGCACCTTCAGTAAATAACTGAGGTCAGTCTTAAATCATAAACGTCTGGCCAAAAGAGATGGAAGTCTTCTCCCATCAAGAGAGACTCAAACATTCAGCAAAAATGGCTGAACTCAGAATTCTATTTCTGAAGCCTTCAAGCCTCAACTTCTCCCATCCACGAGAGGTCAGATGGAGTGGACCTTTGGAACCAAATTTGCAACCAAATAGGGCGCCTCAAATCAACTTCGGAGCGCCCTATCTCTCCCCACTTTTTTTCTCCTTTACCGGCAAAGCGTTTGCAGACGGAGATTTCCGACTGGTTCATTTTATATTTGAAAGAAAGCCACCTTTAGATCTTTTTCCGAGCCTGGGAAAATTGGATCAAGCTGTCGCTCAGTGGTCCTTTAATTGGCTGAGAAATTTTTAAACAGCGCAGGAAACCTAACGTGCTTTTTTTTGTTTTCGTTTTTTTTTTAAACAGAAAACCCGGATAGATTGGGGTGGGGTGGGGTGGGGTGGGGGGCGTCGAATTCGTTCGGTCCCGGTTTTAGCGAGAAGAGAACGGGAGGGGGATTGTCTGGGGTTTGGGGCGACTCGTTTCGTATTGCGCGCTGGAATAGGCTGCTATTCTGTGCTGGCTAATTCAAACGTGGCCTCCGAATCCAGAGAATTCGGAGCGCGCGGGATTGTGGAAAAGGCGTTGGAGAGACGGGTGGGTGGATTGGACCCCCCCTTCCCCCATTTTGGTAAGGGGCTGCCTTCGCACGACAGCCCTCTTTATAGGGTTTGGGCTTTCTCGGGAGACAAGGACGGGTGTGGTGTGAACGAGGCTGTTTTAGCCTCTGCGAGCAGATGTGCTTGCCTCCAATGAATTCATGCAACCCAGTGGGTTTAAAAAACTTCCTACCGGCACAGGCATAGTAAAGCATGGGGGTAAGTTTTCTGCAGGTAATGAGGTGGGGTTCAGAAAACAGGTCGATTTTGAAAGCGAGCAAATGATGCTGGCCCAGGGGCTTGAATCCTGTCTCTTTCCAAGGGCAAGTTTTGCTCTTGTTTCTCCCCTTAGGAGCAAGAGAGGAGCAGAGAAAGCGGACTAATTACACCATCAAATACCCCGCCTCACCGAGGAGGCTTTCAAGTGGAACCCTTACCCAGGTATGGGGCCCAGGAGAGCCTGGCACATATCCCAGAGGCCTGAATCCATGTATGAATTCCCACCTCTCACCCCGTCCCACCAACTGGGTCAAGGGGTGGTGGGGGATGAGAAGGTGGGAAAGGCAAAGAGAACCAAGGCAAGTGATAAGAGCTGCCTTTCTCCCAATTCTTCTTTTTGCAGGTCTGGTTCCAGAATGGAAAGCCAGGCAACCTAAACCTGTCATTCACCAAGAAAGGAGAGGAGGACTCTTTGGGATCCGAGACAAACTCCTCAGAGTGGACTACTCTCATCCCTCTCAATGGGACTTCATCAATACCACCAGAAAGAAATTGGAAGTTCCTAGGGCACCTACCAACATTTCAACCTTTGGAAGGAAAGCCAAGAAGTGGATCCTCCCACATCACAAAACAGCTTCTCGGTTGGATCCACCATCCCAGTCCTGCAGAGTTCTGTGGACTGGGATGCCCAACGCCCCATCAGGATCTGGACTGGTTCCCACCTTTCCTTCCCAACCAGTCCAACAGCCCAGCTCCCACAGAATCTTCTATGGATCTACTCCTGGGACCCATATCAGCAACAGCAGACTTCTTAAGATCCACGTTTGGAAGAATTGGATCAAATCTCTGCCCCACCTTATTTATGTCCTGATCCTGCCATGGATTTCCATGGAGTGCAGGGTTTGATAGGGCTTTGGAAAAGGGCTCTTAGCTGTTTCAGAATAGAGAATTGGGAAGGAGATTTTTGTTTTAGTCTGAGCTCAGGAGATGAGAACTTGGAGATGATTTTTCCCCAGGTCTCCCTTTGTTCTCTTGGAGTCCTGGATTGGAAAAGAGGAACGGAGCCCAGGTCCTTTGAAGCAGCTTTGAAAAAAGTGGATTTATCAGCCCTGAAGCTCCATCTTTAGAAATAGCTGTATCTAGTACACTTCCCTTGCATTCTCCTAGGGGAAGGCTTCTCTGCAGCCTGCCTGACTTCTGCTTTCCCCAACTGGATGTTAGCAATTTTGGTTAATTTACACATAACATGCCTTGACTGAGATATGAGCCTGAAGCTGGGTTGTTGTTGCCTTGACTTTGAGGCTTCTCCCTTCTCCGTGCCATCTGGGAACCGACAAGGCACTTCAGCTTTTGCTTAACATGTCAGAGGAGAACCCTAGAACAGGTTCTCTAGGTGGGTCATCCCAGTGGGTAAAATTTTTGGTTCCCTAATATGAGTCTCTCCAGCTGATAAATCATTGCATGATGCGTAAGGCTAAGGTGGGGCTATTTGAGTTTTAGGGACTTTTGTTTGTCCTGGCCCTAAGACTCAAGAGGGCAGGTCATTGTTTCCCAGGGAGCTTAAGGAACCTACCTACACAGGGCAACTATTGCTAGTATTATTGTTTGAATGTTTCCCTCCTTTTATCCATATTGCATAGGCTTGGGTGCAAGAGATTCCTTCTATCTGTAAAACCAATTTACCACCTTTGTATCCCATCCGTCTAGACCTTAGAAAATGTTTTTCTTTATACCTGTGTGTTTTAAGAGACTTGTCTGCTAGCTTTTCCTGCAAAGAGAGAATTTGTCCTAGAATATATGTTAGTATAGTAATTTGATTGTCTTGGGCTGTTTTTAAGGCTTTCTAGTGGTCCCCCATTTTTATTATATCCAAGTTAGTGGGCTCCAAAACCCGAGACCCCTCCTGGCCTCTAAGCAACACACCCACAAATTCTCCTGGGCTGTTTACTATAGCACTCTTTCCCAATTTTCCCAACTCCTGTTCTTTGGTTACTCTTCTTTGTGCCTCCTACTTCTGTAGAACAGTAGCTCTTCTGTTCACCTTAGGTTGTTTCAGGCTATTTTAGTTTTCCAAACTAATACAACCCACTCCCACAACACCAATACTCCTGCATTCGGCTTTTATAGCCACGGCTGGCTGGGCTGGCTAGGGAGGGGTCTTAAAAGGACAGGGCACCAGCAGGCCAGGTGCTAGCCATTGGCTGGCTGGGCTGGCTAGGGTGGGGTCTTAAAAGGACAGGGCACCAGCAGGCCAGGTGTTAGCCATTATACAGGTAGCCTGTCTGCTCACCAATATCCTTCCTGGCAGTTCCTCCCAAGAACTCTTTCTAGAAATCAGGATGTGAGTTACAACAAAGGTTAGAAGTTTATCTTTTCAGCTGGCTGGTTTGCTACAAACAGCTTGCTTTGGGAATTTGTGAAAAAACAACAACAGGGCAAAGCCTCCAAACTTTGCCTCTCCGGGTTAGATGAACGGCATGTTTAATATATATGTTACCAGCCTTATGTGAAAAGTTGGCATTGTATGGAATGGCCTAGGAACTCTATAGACGTTTTTTTAAGCAAAGCATGAAATTTCTCTGCTATTTTAATGTGTTGCATACTTTCCCTAGGTGTTGTGTATAATACCCAGACATTGTAAGAACTATTGAGGCAAAGAATGGAAACAGGCCATGAAAAGGGTTAGTAAAGTTATCCTTTATTGAAAAGATCTATAGGAAAATGAAGAAATGTACAATAAAGCTCAGGACTTTCTTACTGGGGGAAAAAAACACCCAGAGAAAAAGACCGGTATTGACCCGTTTGTTGCGAGAAAGAAAGTTAGAATGGCATTTTAGGAGGAATATTTTATATTTGCTGGTTTGCCTTTTGGCATTGCATAGAATGGATAGGAAATATGTGAAGTATTAAACATTTCATACTTTGAGATCCCATTTTTTGGTATTCTATAGACTTCTTAGGCATTCTATAAAATGCCTAATTTCACACATTGATGGTAACATTTTTTTTTTAAAATTCACATTTATATACTGCCCCATCTCCCTAAGGACTCGGGCCGGTTCACAGCAGATAAAACAGAGTACATAAACAAATTTAAAAACCAATATAAAACCATTAGATTTGCTGATTTTTAAAAACTACTATTAAAAATTAAATTAATTCTAAAATTTAATCAGAATTAAAATACCCCAAGGTATCAGGCCAGGCCAGCTAGTTGGAAGAAGTGGGTCTTTAACGCACGTCGGAAAACTCCGAATCTCATGTTCAACTGAGTTCTATTTAAATGGATAGGTAGATGATAGATTGATAGTAGATAGGTTGATTGATGATTGATGATTGATAGATGATTGATGGATGTGTGAGAGATAGGTATAGTAGGTAGATGAAAAATGACAGATGATAGATATTTGATGCTTGTGTTTTTTGTTGTAGCCGTCTGAGTGTTGGGATGGCCTGTAAATATCTAAAATTCAATTGCATTTAATTGAATCAAACATTCATACTGGGATAAGAACTTGAATTAGGGCTAACCTAAATGCTTTAAGATTTAGATGGAAACTAATCAAGGACAGACCCAATCTAGAATAAAGAGAAATTTCTTGACAGTGAGAATAATTAAGCAGTGAAACAATTTACCACCAAAAGTTGTGAGTACTCAGTCATTGGAGGTTTTTAAGAAGAGACTGGCCAGCTCTTTGCCTGGATTGGTATAAGATCTCTTGCTTGAGCAGGGACTTGGATTAAAGACCTCCAAGGTCTCTTCCAACTGTTATATGTATTTAAAGCAACTTTAATAAGCACAGATGTTACAAAAAGCAGGAAAATGCAAATGTGATACATCTGTTTGATTTTAGGTCCTGGATAAGGTTTTTTGTTGGTTGCAACACCTGTACAAGGTTTTTTTTAGTAGGATCTCAACTACAATCAAGAAAAAAGGTCCTTTCCCCCCACCCCATGTGTGTGTTCATTTGTAAGCCACCCCAGCCTCTAGGGACTTCAAGAAAGTGTTTAAAAAGTGTTTAAAAAGTGTACAAAATGCATTAATTGTGTAAATGAGAAGGTCTTTTAGTTGTTTATCTTGTGATGTCAATCTTGGTGGAGATTCTGGTTCTCTCTGACCTGGGTTGTTTCCTTGCAGACATTTCATTACCCAACTAAATTCAAATTCAAATTTTATTGGTCACATACACAGTCATACATGGTACGATATGCAGTGAAATGCTTACACAAC
>JAEANM010004457.1:0-20796 GCA_017656035.1 Myanophis thanlyinensis
CACACACACACACTGATTCTCTGTGGCTCTCTGGGTCTCACAGGCTCTTCTTCCAGCCTTTCTTTGTGCTGGATGCACAGCCAGGTTCTTCCACCCAGGTGCGCCACGGACCACTTGTCCCCTGGTTTATGACTTCTACTCTAACCTACAACTCCTAGATTTTCAGAATGGATCTCCTCCAAGAACTAGCCAGGCCCAGATCTGCTTAGCTTCCAAGATTAGATAAGATGAGACACATGTTGCCACTGCTATGTTGTAGAACAGCAATGTAAAGAACCAGATGGCTCTTGAGAGAATATTTACTGTTTAGTATCATGTAGTATCATGTGGCTTTATTAGTTATTAAAGACATTTAATAACTATATATTTTTGTACTATATTTCTATATTTTTTGTACTGTGTATTCTTAGATTCAAAACCTGAAGAGAAAGATTGCTTCTCTTATTGACCTGAAAACTACATTAGAAGTATTTCAGGATGAAAGACAGATTATAATAGCCCTAAATCCAATTTCCAGAACCACATACAGCCCTCAAAACATGTATTTGGCACCTCAGTACCTGCATGAGGATTTTTAATGCAACAGAAGAAGAAAATTATTAAATGCAGTATATTATTAGCTCCATTTAATTAAATTAAGTCAAATTGAAATTTGTTTCTGGTCCATCCAACTTGCTGGCATGGCATGGATTATTTTCTGGAGCGACACACCATTTAAAAGCCAAATGCTTTTCTCATTCTAGAAGGAGTTTTAAAGCCCTGATGATCTATAACTCAAGAGCTGAATCAGCCCACGCTTGCCAGATATTCAACTTGTGCAGTCTTTACTGTACTAAATGATTACAAATACAAAACAATTCTCTTTCAGAGCCATGAAACCTAACTAGAATTTCATGAATAAAATAATTGCCAATCTAAATCTTTGAAGATAAATCCAAAGAAACTGGCATATCAATTAACACCTCTTAAACTATGTTGACTAAGTTAATGGTCTTCTTCAAGTCCAGCTCTTCTAATGACTTCACAGACAAATCTTGGCAATAATACAGAACAGCTTTCCTACTGTCTGCTTCCAGGATACAACTCCTAAATTCTCAGGATGGGTCTCCTCCAAGAACTAGCCAGGCCCAGCTCTGCTTAGCTTCCAAGATTAGATAAGATCAGGCAAATGTTGCCATTGCTATGTTGTAGAGCAGCAATGTGAAAAACCAGATAGCTCTTGAGATAATACTTACAGTTTAGCATCATGCGGCTTTATTAGTTATTAAAGGCATTTGCAAAATCTACCCCTTCCTGGGTTTTAAAAGATTCACTGAAGTTCAATATTCAGGTAGTTAAAAAGTAACAAAGTTAGTGCTAGGTAGATAAAATTAAAGATAAAATTAAAAGAAGACAGGAGTAGTCTAATAGGCTTAGCTATTGATGCAAAATTCAAATGGCTGAAAACAGCTAATTTTAAAAAGTTTCTAAAGCAACTGTAGTTAACTTCCCAGTTTTGTAATGAAACAAAAATGCATGATTTTTTTCAAGACTGAGAATATGTGACATATACCATATTTTAAACTAAATCACAAAAATCATTTATGAAGTTTTGTTGGTACATATGCATAGGCATACATGGCAGATATGACTCCTTCGTTTTTGATAAAAAGATAAAACACAAAGTTTATTAATCTTCTCTCCAAGATATTTAACATACAACTGGAACCCAACTGGAATTGACAAATTCTAATTGTTACATTCTACTAACATCTGTAGAGATGGAAAATAACAGAATGAAATAACTACATTGGAAGGGACCTTGGAGGTCTTCTAGTCCAACCCTCTGCTCAGGCAGGACACCCTATACCATTTCAGATAAATAATTGTCCAATCTCTTCTTAAAAGCTTCCAGTGTTGGAGCATTCACAACTTCTGGAGGCAAGTTGTTCCACTGATTGTTCTAACTGTCAGGAATTTTCTCCTTAGTTCTAGGTTGCTTCTCTCCTTGATTAGTTTCTACCCATTGCTTCTTGTCCTGCCTTCAGGTGCTTTGGAAAATAAGTTGACCCCTCTTCTTTGTGGCAGCCACTTTAATATTGGAACACCACTATGTAGTGTACTGCGCAGGCGCGACGGGATTTCAGGAGGAGCGATTCCCATTGGCTGGCGCAGCAGCCAATGGGAAATGCAAGGAAGTGACACCGTGGCAAATACAAAAGCCGCGGCTCGCTTTCGGCTCTCTCTCTTGCCTTCCGGAAAGATCATCGCGAGTTTTACTCATGGCTGCAAATAAATGGGACCCCTTGCGGTCATCTAGCCTGACCCCGCGTCTGATGTTTTTCTTGGCCAATCGGAACCGGGTTTTCGACGATTAACACTGGCGATGAAGGTAGGATTGGAGGAATAGAATTCCTGGACCCACACAGCAGCGAAACCCAAGATGTCCACGGCACAACCCGATGCAGCAGTCCCTGCAGCTGCACAACCCAGCGTATTGCTCGCCTCCAGCAGCGCTCTACAATGCGGAGCATACAACCCCGAAAAAGAATCCTGGTCATTATTCATGGACAAATTCGAGTTCTACCTTGTGGGATCCAAGCAAACCAACTGCACGGATAAGGAAAAACAAGGAATATTCCTAAATGTCTGCGGACCGGATGTCCTACGGATGGCCAGCGCAATAGCATCCCCTCTAACATTGTGGGAAATCAGCTGGACGGAGCTTAAGAGGAGACTGCAGGCCCACTATGCCCCGACTCCCTCCTCGTTCTCCAGAAGGGCTAAGTTTTACAAGAGAGTCCAAGCGGAGGGAGAATCGGTCGCAGATTACTTCGCCAGCTTAAGAGTTCTAGCAACCGGGTGCAAATTCAATACCCAGCTGGAATAGATGATCCGAGACAAGCTAATTCTGGGGCTGAGAGACGAGAAGCTAAAGAAAAGGCTGACGGCAAAACATTCATTCCCCCTAGCGTCGGCCATAGAAGAAGCCCTAGCTGCAGAAGAGGCAAACCCTCAACCAAGGAAGAATCAGATGGAAAATGTGTACCAGGCTTCCTCCTGGGATGATCATGAAGGAGAAGAGGAGGAAGACCAAGATGGCGACATCCACCAAGTCCGGACCACGAGGGGCCCCAAGATGGCCACCAAGCCGCACCAGGGGCCTTGTGCCGGATGTAATGGGAGCCACCTGCGCTCAAACTGCCTACATTCCATTTGCAGCCACTGTGGGGAAAAGGGGCATATCTTCCGCGCCTGCCGCATGGCCCCACAGAACCAGCCACAACGAGGGGGGCCAGCCCACGGCCCACGTGCCCCACAATCCAGGAGGGGACCCAGCCGTTGGACGAGTGACCCCCCCCAGATGATCCTGCGACAACTGCCAAGCAACATATGGCGAGATACAGCACACTTCGAGAGACAGAGCGGAGGCAGAAGAATTCAGCACCACGGTCAGCATAGATGGCAAGCCTTGCAAGATGCAAATTGATTCCGGCTCACCAGTAACAATCGTACCGTGGAAAAAGCTAAAACAACTCATGCCCCACATTCGGAAGGAAGACCTACACCCAACACAAACCACCCTGCGGGACTGCCAAGGCCACCCAATCCCTCTCCTGGGTCAAATCACCGTCCTGGCAGGGCACAAGGGGATCAACGGCTACCTATCCCTGGTGGTAACCTACCAAAAATTCCCACTATTACTGGGGAGAAGCTGGATCTGGCGCCTACAGATAACACTAACAGAGGACCAAGCTGTAAACAATGCCTCAGCAAGTCCCATCCTACACAGCGACGTAATGGAGGAGTTCGCGGACGTCTTCAATGGTGAGCTTGGGAAATACAGGGGGACCCCAATATCCCTTAGCCTAGACCCAGCCATTCCCCCCATAAGATTGAAACCCCGAAGGGTGCCCCTAGCCTTAAAACCAAAGGTCGATCAACAATTGGATAAATTGATAGCACAGGGCATATTGGTGCCAATCGACCATGCTAAATGGGAGACCCCCATTGTGACCCCAATCAAGCCAGATGGGTCTATCAGGGTATATACTGATTTTAAATGTACAGTAAATAAGGCGTTACAGTGGCACGCATATCCAGTCCCCGTCATTCAACATCTACTCCACTCCCTGGGACAAGGGAGGATATTTGCAAAATTGGACCTGGCACAAGCTTACCAGCAATTGCCGGTGGATGAAGAAACGGCTGAGGCTCAAACAATAGTCACGCATAGGGGGGCTTTCAAATGCACAAGGCTGCAATTCGGAATAAGCACAGCCCCGGGATCTTCCAGTCACTAATGGAACGTTTATTGCAGGGCATCCCTGGAGTAACCCCGTATTTTGATGACGTCCTAGTGGCCACTAGGAACCACCGTGACTTAAATAACAAATTGAGGACCACCCTCCAGAGGTTCAGAGACGCAGGCTTGAAATTAAATAAACAAAAATGTATAATAGGCGTTTCAGAAGTCGAATTTTGGGGGTTTAGAATAGACGCATCCAGTATCCACCCAACCAAAAGCAAAACCGGGGCAATTCATGACGCACCACCACCTTCTAACAAAACAGAATTACAGGCGTTCCTGGGACTGCTAAATTTCTACAGTATGTTCCTCAGGGGGAAAGCCACCATTGCTGAACCCCTGCACAAACTACTGAGCAAAGATGCCCCATGGCGCTGGGGGGAGGCAGAACAGGCTGCATTCCAAGCAGTTAAGAGTTTAATCACCTCAGAGAGTGTTTTAGTACAATACAGCGAATCAACCCCGATCCAATTAACTTGTGATGCCTCACCCTATGGAGTGGGCGCGGTCCTGAGCCATGCGTTCCCCGATGGCCACACCGCCCCCATCGCTTTCTATTCAAGAACCCTTTCTGCATCTGAAAGGAACTACAGTCAGCTGGACAAAGAGGCGCTAGCGGCCATAGCAGGAATTAAGCGATTCCATGACTATGTCTGTGGCCGGAAGTTCACGCTTATCACTGACCACAAACCCCTGTTGGGCCTCATAGCTGGGGACAAACAATCCCCCCAAGTCCTCTCCCCCCGCATGACCAGATGGCTCGAATTTCTGGCAGCCTATTCTTATACATTGGAGTACTGCCCGGGGGTGCAAATTGCCCTCTCTGACGCTCTCAGCAGGTGCCCGACCCCAGGAACATCAGCCGACCCGGCACCCACCCTGCCATTACTACTCATAGAACACATTCAGGGGAACTTAATCATGGCACCACAAATCGCACAACACATGAAAAAGGACCCCTTACTAGCTACCATCCTTCAATGGGTCCTGAAAGGCTGGCCAGCGACCAAACGGGGGGAGCAATTTAAACCTTATGAAAACAGGCAACCAGAACTTTCAGCTCAAGAAGGGTGCCTGTTATGGGGGCATAGAGTCATCATACCTCCATCACTAAGAGAACAAATCCTTACCACCATACACGAGGGACACCTGGGAATGGGGCGAATGAAATCCCTAGCAAGAAGTTATTTCTGGTGGCCCAGCATAGACCAAGACATAGAGGGGAAGGTCAAGCTCTGCAACCCCTGCCAAACAAATCATGCGGCCCCCCCAGCAGCGGAGAACTCCAAATGGGACATTACAAACAACCCCTGGTCCCACATACATATCGACTTCGCGGGACCAATACAAAACCACATGTTATTTATCGTTGTGGACGTCCATTCCAACTGGACGGAAGTCATACCCATGCACTCGGCCACCACTGAGACCACAATTGCAACCATGAAACAACTTTTTGTGACGCACGGCCTCCTGGACGTCGTGGTATCAGACAATGGTCCCCAATTCACCGCAGCCGAATTCAACAACTTCCTCTGAGGCTTGGGCATCAGACACACCACCTCCGCACCTCACAGACCCATGGCAAATGGACAAGTGGAACGGGCCGTCCGCACCACCAAGGAAGCAATTAACAAAATGCACAGGGGGAACTTGCAACAAAAAATAAACACTTTCCTTCTAGCCCAACATTCTACCCCAGACATGGGCAAACTACGGCACACGGGCCACATCTGGCCCATTGGGCTTTTTAATCCAGCCCGCGGAACTGCCACAACTTCCTCAACCACATTCCATTTATGCGGCAGCGCTTATGGCGCCCGCCCTTCCCCAATACAAAGGCCTTTTTCCAGCCAGGAGATTGATGGATCTCATCACCCCAAAAAAAAGGTCAGTGAAGGGGTGGGGCTTGTTTCCAGGAAATGACATCGCACGCATGTGGCCACCAGTGTTTTTTCCGGCTGGTGAGGCAGGGGTTTGGACGAAGACCTGTGACCTCCTGGCTGCCACCACAGTTCTCCGCCGCCTTCTGGGGCTTCTGATTGCCGGATACACAGGTCTGTGCTGAGATTGGGGTGGGGGTCATTTGGGGCTCGCTGTAGCGCTATCGATTGGGTGGCCGTGGCTTTTGTTGGCTCCCGGGGGCTCCCAGGAGCAGCAGCCGCCTTGCGCAACTCTTCCACGGCCTCCTGGTTGCCACTGCAGTTCTCTGTCACCTCCTGGGGCTCCTGCAACGGCCATGGCTTTCATCGGCTCCCGGGGGCTCCCAGGAGCAGCAGCCGCCTTGCGCAACTCTTCCACGGCCTTCCGGTTGCCGCTGCAGTTCTCTGTTGCCTCCTGGGGCTCCCGTGGTGGCTGTGGCTTTCGTCGGCTCCCGGAGGCTCCCAGGAGCAGCAGCTGCCTTGCGCAACTCTTCCATGGCCTCCTGGCGGGACAGGCCACTGACGCCTGGGTGTCTTTGCAGGTGTGGGATACAGCAGCCATGGAGAAGAAGGTAAGAGGGTGGCGGGCAGGATTGGGGGGGCGGTGGGCGGGCATGTCTCTGCAGCGGCAATGCCAGCTCTTCTCCCACTGCCCCTCAGCAGCACCTGGGCAACGGGACAAGAGCCGGCATTGCCACAGCGGAGTTGCGCTCACACGCTACCCCCCACTACGCCCCTCCGCTCCTGCCCGCCACCCTCTTACCTTCTTCTCCATGGCTGCTGCGTTCGGTATCCTATGCCTGCAAAGACACGCAGGGGAGGGGGTGCTGTGGGAGGGGGAGTAAGGGTGGGGGTGCTGTGGGAGGGGGAGTAAGGGTGGGGGTGCTGCAGGAGGGGGAGTAAGGGGGGGATGGGGGGAGGGGGGAGGGGGAGACCATCATTGTGGCCCGCGAGTCAAAAAGTTTGCCCACACCTGTTCTTCCCCCTCTCCCACAATGAACCACAGCCCAGCCGAGCTACTGATGGGGAGGAAATTAAAAATCCCATTGAGCAGAGTCCACCCAGACGATCCCCCCCACACCCAACCGTCACAACTCAAGGGTTACGAGCCTTCTTGGAGGGGGAGGGGGTATACGCGAGAAATTACCCGGGACCACCCAAATGGGTACCTGGGAGAGTAAGCAGGGCAATGGGACCCAAATCTTATGAAATCAAATGACGGCCGGACCTGGAGAAGGCACATAGACCAACTCCGGTCTAGAGTCATGGGGAAGGGAACCCAACGCAAAGGGGGGGGCTGGACGCTGCCCGAGACGAGGACGAAACCGAAGGGAACGCACATCACATACCTAGGGCCGTCCCAGGACAATCAGCCGCAGAGGTCCGGCCGCCGCTGTCACCGCCCCCGTCGCCGCCCACGCCGCCGCCGCCAGAGGAGCCAGGAATGGAGGAGGTCCCATCCATGGTGACAGCAGCGGCGAAAATGAATGGAGTCTGCGCCGTTCAACGCGAACAAGAAGACGCCCCACTTACTTAAGAGACTACGCTTGAGCAGTACGATCATTCTGGAATACTCGATCCAAGGAGGGAGGGGTATAGTGTACTGCGCAGGCGCGACAGGATTTCAGGAAGAGTGATTCCCATTGGCTGGCGCACCAGCCAATGGGAAACGCAAGAAAGTGACACCGCGGCAAATACAAAAGCCATGGCTCGCTTTCGGCTCTCTCTCTTGTCTTCCGGAAAGCTCATCGCGAGTTTTACTTGCGGCTGCAAATAAATGGGACCCCTTGTGGTCATCTAGCCTAACCCCGCATCTGATGTTTTTCTTGGCCGATTGGAACCGGGTTTTCGACGATTAACACGCTATCATTATCACCCCTACTTATTTTTCATTAAACTAGACATACCCAATTCCTGCAATTGTTCTTTATATGTTTTAGCCTCCAGTTCCCTTTGTTGCTCTTCTCTAGAATGTAAACATCTTATTTTACATCCTGGGGACCAAAACTGGATGTTGCTCTCATTTTCTTTTTCTTCTCTTAAATCAGTGTTTCTCAACCTTGGTGACTTTAAGATGTTTGAACTTCAACTCCCAGAATTCCCCAGCCAGGAGTCCAACCATTTTAAAGTCGCCAAGGTTGAGAAGCAGTGTTTTAAATGATCTAGTCTAGTGTAGAAATCCACTGACTTCTGGATCTAAGGATGAAGATACCAAAGGAAAACATTCACTCTTTAAAATGAACTTGCAGTGGAAATTTATTTTCCATGGCAAAGCAATTTTGTTATTCTAATTTTTAACATCAGACCTCAGTATATTCCAACGGTTCTCAAACTTTGAAATCTCAGAGAATGTTCAGTTTGTTCTCTAAGCATGAAATATACAAAATGCCACTCACCTGCTCAGGGTATTTACTGCCTGTTATTTCAGCAACTGTGTTAAAGGAATCAGCATCAGGATATATTTTGGCTCCCATTTTCAGAGTTACAACTATCTTAGTACCCCGGGAAAACAATCGGGCCATCAGTTCTGCATCTTCAATGGAAATACAGGCAGCAGGAATCTTAGGCACATCTGAGTCATATGATTGCATTCCAGTATGTGGACTGTTAAAAAAACAAATAATAAGCATTGTACCTTTGGGTTCACATTTTGAAGGAAGATCTTCTAAATTTGAATAGAAAATTTACCAGCAGTTCTAGTGAACCTGCTAGAACCTGATGAATTTCACCTCTGATCAGGCCATATCAGGATGTATCGGGATGTTTTTTTGTGTTGCTGGGGTGAACGTGGCCTACATGGGCCGGATCCAGCCTGCAGGCCGCCACTTTGACAGGTCTGCACTATAGAGTAATACAGATTTCCCAATCTACTGACTTCCAGATATATTGAGTCTACAACTTCCAAAATCTGATTTTGGAAACCTCCCAGTCCACCCCACTGTTTCTGATTGCTTTTAAGTAGAACATGGTGGTCTTTACTGGGGTTAGACAAATTATTTCTATAGTGAAAGGGACATCAGAAACAGAACTATAATCCTTCCTGGGGAAAAAATATAAAAATTGGGTTCATCACCAGTTTTCAGCAAGGAGAAAACTCTAACTCTGTTTTTCTGTAGTGCTCATTTGAATTATTGCAATCCGGATCTGGCAGCCCTAATTTAAAACATTTTAAAAGTATTATTTAAAGATGAAAATAATAAACAAACAAACAAAGAAACAAAATTGAAATTCATTATAACTTGGGGAAACACAGACTGGCAAAAAAAAACTACTAGCAAAATACCAGAATACAGATAAGTATCTTAACTAAAATTAAAATTAGAGAGGTAGGACATTTGTATGTATCTGAGTTATATGTGCTATGTGAAGTTGGTCTAATGATCAGACTATGAAAACTTTTTCATACGAAGTTAACCATAAGAAATGATGTTTAGTTTCTCTTCTCGAGGGAAATAGACTCCCAATAGTCTTTATATAATTATGTTGCATGGGTAAATAAAAGCAATTTAAAATGCTCAGTAGTGTACAAGTTATAATTTGGCTAATACATACTGTATATGTGGTTTCAGAAAATTGGCACTCTTTCCTTGATCGAGAGGCCCTTCAGACAGTCACTCATGCCAGGGTCACCTTACAATTGGATTATTGCAATGCACTCTACATGAGAGTGCTCTTGAAGACTAGAAGTTACAACTAGTTGCAAATTCAGGCATGAGCAGTAACGGGTATCTTTCTATGTGCCCATCTGTCACCACTGCTATGTGAACTGTATCAGCTGCCAGTTGGCTTCTGAGTACAAGTCAATGTGATCCTTGTTACTTATAAAGTCTGGTATTGCATAGAACAGGGATGCCCACACTTTTTGGGTTTGTGAGCTACTTCTGCCATACCGGTAGCAGTGACGGCATTTGGCCCTGCTCACTGGGTCAGGAAGGGGTGGGCAGCGCTTCTGCTCACTGGGTCAGGAAAGGGAAGGTGGGGCTTCCTTTCTTCACACAGCTCATGTTAGTTTTAAAAAGTTTTCCTGCCTTTTGCTGCGCTTTGGAAGCAGGATTGCTCCTGGGCGTGCAGCTGAAAGAAGAGAAACCACCGCTGTGGCTTGTGTTCATTTTATAAAGTTTTCCTTTCCACGAGACACGGCGGTGGTTTCTCTTCTTTCAGCTGCTCTCCCAGGAGCAATCCCACTTCCAAAGTGCAGCAAAAGGCAGGAAAACTTTTTAAAATGAACACGAGCCACAGTGGAGCCTTCCATTCTTCACGTGATCTAACCATATGATCTTTGCAATTGACTGATAGATCGCGATCAATCTATTGGGCATCCCCGGCATACAACCTGAATACCTGAGAGACCACTTGTCTTGTACAGTTTATGCCTGCCCAGTATGTTACAGCAGATTGGGTGTTCTCCATGTCCCCTCCATTAAACACTGCCTTCTTGCGGGTCCTAGGGAATATGCCTTCTCTGTTACACTCCCCACCTTCTGGGACTACATCCTCCTAAAAATAAGGATGGCATCACCTCTCCTGGGTTGAAAACCTGGTTTTGATCCTAGGGCTGGGGTTGAAGTTTGCTATTTGTTTAATGGCTTCTGTTTCATTTTGTGGATTTTGTTATTAAGGCATTTTAATGTCTTTAGCTGGTTTTTTTTTTTTTTTAAATTCTGGGGCCGTTCAGAGTGCTTTGGAGTTGGACGGCCAATATATTTAAATAATTTAAATAAATAAATGTGCAGCAAGCCATTCCAAGATGTAAGTAGAATTCACCTTCATTTAGACATGTTAAATTGATAGGGTTAATATAATAATTTTCTAACTCCATTGGTTTAATAACTTTTCTCTGTCGTATTAGTAATTACAGTTTGGTGGCAGCATTCTGGATTAAATGCAGGGACTTCATGTGCACATGGAATGAATAATACAAATTCTTCATTTGTGTGGGGTTTTTTTTTTTCAAAATGTCACAGTACCCGTGATTATGAGATCTAAATCCAATTCTTGTGTATGTGTTGTCGACACACATACAAAAAGGCTTCAGCTGTGATCGTCATCTTGATTTTTTTGATTCCCCCAGCCATGGTCCCTGTAACTTACATGATGGCCTTCCTAATAACTTTGAAAGAAGATGGGAATCACCAGTAACTCAGAAAAAAGATTGTGAGCAGCTGCCTGAATCTAAATGCTGCTTTTTAATAAATTCTATCTCTCCTATTGACTTAAATGTAATTTGGAAGATAACAAATCACAACAATTCAAACTGGAAGGTTATTTTTGGATTTCCCCCTCCATTCTTTTTTTTTTTTTTTGCCCTGGGATAGAACTTTCATATTTGAAATGAATCAGATATCAGATTAGCAATAATTTCCTACACTTTCATCATACGAGATACAAGTGGGATGTCTCTTTAAACTTGGGAGAAAAAATCCAAGGGGGGGGGGGGAATGGATTTTTTTTCCCTATAAGAACTTTATTTCTATATCTTAAATATATGTTCATTCAGAAAAGGAAAACAGGTTTACTTTTTTCTAGGTTGTATTACTGAAATATTAATTCTCCACATTCTATGCTCACTAAAATTTCATACACAACCATCAAAAAGAACAACTATCTACCCCAAGAAAATTGTGGCTATCAAAACTTTGTCTCCTTAATATGTGGGAGTGGGAGGTGGGGAGCACATTTATAATTAGTAACACAAAACAGAAAGCGAAAAGTCTACATATATAATCTTATTTTCTCAGAATCGTGGAATTTGAAGATAATAAATTTATATCACTGCAAAAATGGCAAAACCCTTTTGGTTCTTCCAGTATATATTTTAGAACTGCCATTCATGAAGAAATATAGCTAAGATTGCTTTTTAAATCCCTTGGAAAAGAGGAACCTTTAGTTACATGTTATCTCCTATTTATACGTTTGAAGAACAGCTCCGCAATTAGAGAGCCCAAACCTCTCCAATTACAAGGTTTGTAATTTGACTTTTTATTCAAAATTACTCTGCATGTTTGCAGTTATACAGACCAGTGGTCTCAATCTCAGTTACTTTAAGATGAGTGGACTTCAATTCCCAAAATTTTCCAGCCAGCATCTTAAAATTGCTGATATTAAGAAATATTGATATAGATGTAATGTTCATTTGTGCTTTCTCCTATGCCAATGTATCTGTGAGCCTTACCTCTCAGAAAACAATCTTGCCACAGTTGGGCAGCAGAAATTTGGACAATCAATAGGTGGTAACAAGAGTTAGACTTTTCTTTTGGTGGTTGCCCATATTTTTACAGTCCAGATATAGTTTACTGATACAAAGGATGCAAGGCTTTTGTTGAATAGAACAACATTCACATTCTTTGTCATTATATGCTATAAGTAGCCCAAGGGCACAGTTACTTTTAACCTGATGAAGACTCCTGGAGAAATCAAAAGCTTGTTTTTGTTGTTTTATGCCTTTCCGTTTCTTCTAATAAAAGAATTGGCAATAATGACTTTTGGATCTAGTCTCTACAATCACAGCATTCCCTCTAAATATTCTGGATTACAATTTTCATTTGCCATATATACATTGTCTCTAGAACATTCACCAAATAGAAGAACATTGCACAGTAAAAGATGACGATCTTGGGGTCTGAACTTGGTATTCTTGGAGATGTTTTATTACCAAACTAAGTAACATCATCATGACTTCCAGTATTTCTGGAAGATATACAAGAAAACCACCAAACTCAGACAGCACCCAGAACCCCATGGTTCAACCCTGAGCTACAAATATTTTCTTCTATCAGATGATGACAATGTTTCAGAATAATTGATATTGTTCCTATTACAATTCAAAATGGAATTATCTAACTTGTGATAGACCCATGCTTGAACCTTAGCCTCCCAATTTAGTACTATAGAAAAAAAAAGCCAAAAATATATTTCATATAGCCAAAAAAAAATCTGCTACTGCATGAGTTTCCATTTTCAACCACCACCCCCTAGTCAGTACTAACAAAGTGCATTTCTATTATTTCTGCCCCATTCTTTTAAATATTTTAGTGGAGTCTGAAATCCCCAGCATGGATAGACTACATGTGCTGAACACAGCAGTGCTGAGTTAATGGAGCTCAGCAAATTAATAAATCCTATTCTTTAATAAAGCAGCAAAAAGTTACTGATTGGGAACAAGTGCAATCAATAGAAACAAAGAACTGGGACCTTGCAAAAGCTGGCAGCTTACACACTCACTGTTCAAATGCAAAGCAATATAAATCTCCTTCATTACTTTAGGGTTCTCATTTGGAGACACCTTTGAAGATCTGGTAAGATATTTGATCTACAAACATTTGGAGAGAAAAAGCTATTGGGAGAAAAAGCATACTGAGTGTATTAATTAGAAAGTGGCTTTAGCTTTGCTTGTTATGTCTGATTATGGGGATTGCAACTGATGTTTCAAGGACTGAGTGGCATGTTGATATGATTAGCCTTATGACTTCAGTATCGTCAGATTTCTACTGTTGCCATGTGAACAAAACAGGAGCAAAACCAAGCAAAACAAAACAGATTAATTATAAAAATGGCAACAACAGAAAACAGGTGTACTTCCATGAAGAATAATTTATTACTACTCTAAATTGACCAAATATCATCTGTACTATCTTCTATACTTTATAACTTTCACTTGATAGGATATGGATCACCTATTCCTAAAATATTCAGTAATCACATGAGGATGCATTAAAACCTGGAAATTGGATACATCTATGATATCTTCCCAAAAATGTTTTTGTTTTTCTTGGAAGGTTTGTATTGATTTTGAAAAAAGATACAGAATAAAAAATGTAGTCAAACATTTACAAATAGAAGGTAATTTATATATTCTCAGGAGCTTAAGAAATATTAAATAAAGATCCCTACTTCGGATTTATTATTTCTAAATTGACACCTCGACTTTTTTTTATGTTTGACATTTTCAATGTTTATCCTCAATCTAAGTCATAAAATTTCTCTTGTAGTATAAACAACATTAATACTAAACAGCCAATAGAAAGATTTAGAAAAAGAATTTGCTTTAGGGTTTAGACTTATTTTTTCCCCAGTGTTTCCAACAGGTGTCAGCTAAACAGTAAACTCTTGGTTAAATTTAAATGCCCTGGGAAAACTGTGATTCAGTGGAACAACAGCTTGGATGACAAATGGTACAATCCAACAGATGGCAGTTGCTGAAACAAATGACAGCATCCAAGTCCCACTCTGGGTTTTCTATGTTCAGGTTTATTTACCTCTTCAGTAATTATTACAAATCTAAATACATTTGCAATCAACTAATGTTTGGACTGTGTATATCAGAGAGTTTATTGGTAATAGAGCTAATTTGGTCTTCTGAATACAGACAATGCATTTTGTACAAAACATTTTTCAGAAACTGGATAATTTTTCTGAATCCTTCCTAAGAGGCATCTTGCTGAATCAGGAAAGCATAAGTCCCTCATGTGCAGTGTGTATGTCCTGATGTACATTATCAGATTAATATATAGACTTTTTCTGTGTTAAGACTTTTCAGCTGAAAATATTGTATAAATGGCTGCACCCTCTATGTGGAACGAACTCCCCCTGGAGATTCAGACCATTGCTGACCTCCAGACCTTCCGGCGCGCATTAAAAACCTACTTATTCCAACAAGCCAGTCTGGCCTAATACTTAGCAGGGTTTTAAATTCTAAATTTTAATTTCAATAATTATTGGATTTTATTTGGTTAGCGATTAATTTTAATTGATTGGGCCATTGATTTAATTTGTTTTAATTCTATTTTAACTTTTGTATATTGGTTTTAGATTGGCTGTACACCGCCCCGAGTCCCTTGAGAGTGGGGCGGTATAGAAATGTTAATAAAGATAAAGATAAATAACATTATTAGCCTAGTACCGTCGGTGGGGATTTTAAATTTTAAATTGGTTTTAAATTGGTTCTTAATGCATTTTATATTGTTTTAACTTTAAAAATTCTTAAATCTTGACTCAATCAGCCTTAGTTTAATTTAATTTTAATCGGTTTTTAAATTGTCTATTTGTGTATTTTATTGGCTGTACACCGCCCCGAGTCCTTCGGGAGAGGGGGCGGTATATAAATATTGACAATAAATAATAAATAAATTTACTTATGTAAAACATTGATACCATGCTCTTCAGCCAAAAAGAAGCTCCTAGAACAGGTAAATACCGTAGTAAAAATAAACCTTCTGATCCCCAATTTAAAAAGAAGAGAAAGATGAAGGACATTTCTCCATTAATAGTTTTTCAAAATCTACATCATCAGAAGTTTGGATTTTGTCAACAAACTTGGTGGAAGCTTTTGATCTCACAATTATTGTTGCTGGTTGGAACTGAGATGCTGACTGGATGAGTATGGGCACTGAAGTTCAACATAATAAACTAGCACTAAACTGGTGAATAGCAATAGCACTTAGACATATACCGCTTCACAGGGCTTTACACCCCTCTCTAAGAGGGGGTGTACAGAGTCAGCATATTGGCCACAACAATCTGGGTCCTCATTTTATCCACCTCGGAAGGATGGAAGGCTGAGTCAACCTTGAGCCAGTGAGAATTGAACTGCCAAACTGCCAGCCATCAACGGTCAACACAATTTGCCTGCAATACTGCATTCTAATCACTGTGCCACCACAATTTGCCTGCAATACTGCATTCTAATCACTGTGCCACCACGGCTCTTAAGATTGAAGAAGATTGAAATAAGACTTCAAGTAACATCAATCTAAGTTGCTATGTTTTATTGGCTGCATGAGATGAACCATAAAATGGCTCTGTTGAGTACCAACTACAAATGCATGGAAAAGTTTCAGAGTAATTTTATTTTAGATTGCAGACTATCAACTCAGATCAACTGTCTTGAACAGAAGACATTCTAAAAGCAAATGAGATTGAAGCAGCCAGTTTTACATGAAAACAAGGCTGCAAAATACACTGAGGGCAATTCAAGCATATCTAAGATTTTTTTTCAAACAGAAGGGATCAAGTACAGTGAAACATATGGTACAAATAGGAAGTGATATCTGAGCCATGAATGCAGGTGCTAGCAACAGTTCCCACAAATTCAACAGCTGTGATACATTGTGGATTGACTACATATTAGGACTGGATGTGCTTTGCAAATGTTTAGGAAAAGTGTTTTGGACCTCACATATTCTTTTAATTATTTATTAAAGCAGCATCCCCTTACCAAATCCTTATAGCAGTATATCTTCTTTGGGGCTAACACAAGATCTGAAGTTCTGTCAAATAATTCCTGAAGCATGTGCAGCCTTCCCTATAAGTGCTTCCAATGTTATAGAAGTGGGATTCATGAACATTTCTTCACTTAGCTAACACAAACATCTTTATGTTTTCAATTTAATGTCTAATATTAGTATTCTCTTTGATAACCTACTCAGTCTGGAGACGTGCCAATGTGTTGAATTCAAGATTTTTAATTCCTAGACAGCATGGCAAAAAAGCTGAAGAATATGGGGCCTGAAATCATTTGGGAAAGACCACTCAATCAATCCATTTTCCATTTTTTCTTTAGTTATTATTATTAAAACACACATGACTCTGCAGTTCTATATACTCTCATACTGAGTAATGTCCACAGGACTTCTGCCTATAAAGTTGAAGCTTACTTTGAATTTTTCTTCCTGTTTAATCAGAATATTTTCAAGTTTATTTCAATAATTACCTTCTAGCTTCAGAATGGACCAAGCACATTAATACCACACATTCCCTAAAAGACTAAATATTTTAATGTTTGTTTTTTAAGGTTTATTTCTGCTAAGGTTTTATTTCTTTTGGCCCAGCATCACTCGGAGTCTCCTGTAACGTTGACAAGTCAGTGCCAAAATTTGCCCCTAGGAGAAAATGTGCATTGCTCAACAAAGAGATCCAGTGTCTTTTAATTTCCTATAATACATAGCACTCCCTGGAAGGACTAAGCAGAACCCTTTTCAAGATCAACTGTAGAATTATTTTTAAATCAGGAAGACTGAGATTTAGCTACAAAAAAAATAAGGCGGGCAGAAAATGTCAGTTCCTAAAGAAGATCCAGTTATACCGAACTAAAAGCATTTTGTAGAGTAGGTAGGGACAGTGAATGGTACTCTCCTGCCATCAATTTGTTTGTTAATTAAAATGCATTGTGCCTGTATGAAAATGCATAGACTTATGAACATTATAAACAAGCATGTTTATTTCTTTGAGACAAGTAACCATAACATTGGTTTCCTAGTCTGGTCTACCTTGAAGGGGGCTGATACACAGTCTGAGCTAAATGGATAACTGGTTGCCTTCTTCATATTCTCACAGAATCCCAAATGTGTCCTTGGCTAAAAATAGTTCTACCCTTGCTATTATTTACAGGATGTCTTTATGTCTCCTCAAAATGTTATCATAGCACTTAGAAGGGTTAGCCCTACAACTTGGCTAAGAACAGGACAAAGATTTAAAAGAGGATGGGGCTTTTTCCCTGGAAACATTCAAGGTTCAGTCTCTACTGTATTCCATTATTTAGAAACCAGTTGCTAACTTTTCCTTCCCCTGAGCCAGCAGGCCTCTGGATAGTCTACTACGTATCAATGAAGCCGTCAAACGGAATCAGCACTTCCAATCAATCGGTCTGAAATAAAAAAAAAAAAACGCTCCAAAAGGAATGCAATGGAAGCTGAACAATACCTCCTGATGTTGGTTGACAAAAGGCACTGTGTCCAGCTGGGCTGATTCAATGCCATTTGTCAGCAGGACAGAGAAGAAAAGACACCACAGGTGGGGAAGAGGAAGGCAGAAAAATCTCTGCAGCCTTGCACATTGTCTCTTGTCACTTGCAGGCACAAAGGGTAGGTTGTGTCACTGCAGAGTGGCAGCAGTGATATTAGTCCCAGGTGTGGTGCATGGATGAGAAAGAGAGAGAAAGCGACAAGACGGGGAGAGTATTGCTGAAAGAACAATGAAAAGCAACTCAGGTTTTTAAAACTTAAAACTTCCCCCTCCCACAGACTCCAATATTGCGATATCCTTTAAAGTGACCAAAAATACTTTCCATTCAAGAATGCAGATCCATTGATCTAAAGCATTTCACTATTCTATCTCTTTGTTTAATTAAACTGTAGTTTAAAAAAAGTACAGACTCTTACACATTCTTAAAACTTCTGAATAAATCTGAGATGGGGAAATTGATCTAATACACTGTGGGACACATATAGCATATTGCAGCATGGTATAATGTATGAAGCAGACTTTTTTTTTTTTACCTGGTCTTAACAATTACATTTCTCTATGCCAGTGTTTCTCAACCTTGGCGACTTTAAGATGTTTGGACTTCAACTCCCAGAATTCCCCAGCCAGCAAAGCTGAGTTTTGAAGTCCAAACATCTCAAAGTCACCAAGGTTGAGAAACTCTGCTCTATGCTATGACAGACACCTGTCTGTTTTGGAGCGTGTACAAGCACATTCTGTGCTGGCTGTTCTGTTCAGATGATGCACCTCTTCAGCCTGAAGCTACAGGTAGACCTCAACTTATGATCAGAATTAGGATGAGAAGCAAGGCAATTCGTAAAAGAATTGCACCAGATTTTATGACCCTTTGGGAGGGGGGGGGGGGCTACAATTGTTAAGTAAACTGTTGCAGTTGTTAAGTGAACAAAGCAATGGTTAAGCCCATCCCACTTTCTCCATTGACTTCCTTATTTGTCATAAGCCGTCTGAGAAAGTTACAGATGGCAATCACATTGCCCCCAGGATGCCGCAACCATGGTTTAAGTACATGCGGATTACCAAGCACACATATTTTAATCACACGTCTCTTTGGATGCTGCCACGCCCTGGTCAGAATTCACTTTTTTTTCTGTGCCGTTGTAACTTTGCACAATATCATTAAATTATATAAGTCAAGGACTACCAGCATAAACAGCTTTAAGGCAGCAGGATTAATGCTTCAACCAAGGAGAGTAGGGGCCTCTTTCTTTAGTGATCTCCATTGCATGGAAATCGTTTTGCTAATCCTCGGGGATTTCTGCCTTGTTGGTTCCCAGAACCTTACCGACACCATCGCCCGGGCAGCCACCGATACCTTACAGGTGCCCATGCAGACAGCGTTTCGAGAGGCCTTTCAGAGTATAGTCCTGCCTGCTTTTGAGAAGAGCTGCCAGTCTATGTTCCAGCAGATCAACGACACCTTCAAGCAAGGCACACAAGAATGTATGTCGTTTTGTTTTGTTTTTTCTCTTCTGTTTCCCCAATTGTTTGCTCCCCATCCAGGAAATAATGGTTTATCAAAACAGCTGAAACGAATGTCAGTTGAACAGCTTTTGGGTTTCAGGGATGTCAGGGTGTGATCTAACAGTGGAACATTTTGCGTTGGGAGCAAGGTGGATTTGATTTAAATCACGATTTAAATCACTAGTAAAGAAGCTCGATTTAAATCACAATTTTTAAAAGGCAGCTGTCATCTCTGTCCCGCAGCAGCTCCTCCTCTGACCCGCCGTTGACTCACCGACAGTCCCGATATTGCAGCCTCATGCTACATAACTAAGCTCCGTTCCATGCTGAATAAACAAAATTATTGTATCTTAAATAGAAAACTATCTTTAGATAGATTTTTACTCCAAAAGCATTTTATTAAATTCGATAAAAATAAAAAAAAATCCGATTTAAATAAAAACAATATGATTTTTCAAAAAATCGATTTTTATCCACTCTGGTTGGGGGAGAGGCATCTATCTCGCTCAGTTATTCTGTGAATAGAATTGTCCAACTGGCCATTATTGCATACCTTCTCACGATGGGTTCCACAATCATGGAAATTCTCTTCCCTTTGGAATAATTTCCATGAGATTCTTTTGAAAGTTTCAAAAGGGTTTTGTTTTGTGTGTGTGTGTTTGTGTGTCCTTCGGCTTGGCTTTAAAGATCACTGTTAATCTTACCAAGCAAGACTCAAAAGCAAATGTTCTTGAAGGGGGTTCCAGTGAGATTTTGAATAGGATGCACTACTGCCCTGCTTCTCTGGATTGATAACTGATCTCAAAATTTTCAGGGGAAACCTTCATCTAAGGAGATTGCCAAGGAGATTGGATTTTGGCCAATGTCTCCAGCCTCTCTAGATTTTTGCAATTTTTTTGGTAATGAACAGAAAATCCACAGCAGGTAATCCAGGCAAGACATTTGGTGAGGTTCATGTCAAGTTCATGAATTTCCTATGCCTTGCGGTAGAGTTTGAAAAACGGTGGAATACTTGGGAGAGATTGAATACATAAAACACATTACAGGGAGTCTGTAACTTCCAACCGTATTGAAGCCTTTTGATCGTAAATCATTGCGGTTGTAAGCTGAGTTGCCGCGCGATCAGACCTGACTTAGTTATTTTTAGGACAATCATTAGAAAAGTGACAGTGGTCATTAAGGGAACCACACGGTCACAAGTCCAAATCCACTTCGAGAATAGGTTATAAGTTTACTTGCCAAGGCCGATGTAACTTCAAATTGGAATGAACTTCCCCCGGAGATTCGTATTATTGCAGATCTCCGGGGTTTCCGACGCGCCCTAAAAACCCATTTATTTCAACAAGC
>JAEANM010004458.1:0-20796 GCA_017656035.1 Myanophis thanlyinensis
CCTGAGTATTCTTCTTGTTACGTTGCCTGGGATTGTGGTACGTTGCCTGTAAGTCTTTCGGCCCTCTTGGCTGCCTCTTGATTCAGTCTCTACAGAGGAATGTGTAAATTGGTAAGCTATAGATTTTATCTTAATCACTTAAGAAATGTGAGTTTCTTTTTTACTTATGTCATGATATACAAATAGAGACCATATGATGCATTTCTGATGCAAGTTAAGTTTTATTCATATGAAGCAAAGAAGAGCCAAGAGTTGGAAAGGAAGACCTAGGTGTGGGCAAAACTAGGATCAAGTAAAACAACAAAGAAATAGGACTGAAGAATCAGTTCAGGGTGGGCCTAATTAGAAAAGTTTATGTAGTGTTGTAATGTAAACAACATTACATTATGTTATGTATAATGTATACATATACATTATGTATATATTACATAATGTATATTAATCCAAAGAACTAAGAATTCCTGATGTTCACTCAGAAAGATCCTGAGGGTAGAAATGCTTGAGGATCAAAACATTAAAGCAGAAATTATACTGTATGTAATGAATCAATTTTATGTCATTGTGTACTTTAAAGAAAACAATCTCTGCTTCAAAGAAGGGAAGGAAACATAACACTGATAAATACAAAACAGATTTGAAGGATTCAAAGAATAAATGAATAAGTGCTGAAATACTTGCATCGACCTCAAACAGTGCACAATATGAAAAAAGAAAAAATATAGCTAATGGCAAGTGTTTGTCAAGTACTCATTCATATAAATTCATTAACAGGCATCAGAATATCACCTAGTTCATTCAGTAAATATTTGGGATGCTGGTGAGCTTCCCTGAGCTGAGGTTCAGATACAAACAATGGAGGGCTCATAAAATTGACCTCAGTGTGACTCATGAGATAGATACGGAGTCTCCAGATTCTTCTCTGACTCCTATCAAATTTTGGATTTGAAGGATCTCGTGCAATTTATAGCAGTGCAAAGCTAACCTCAGAAAGCTCACCCATCTCTACAGAATGTTGTAAAAGAATATGAGGCTATACTCATTGTAAGTGGCGATACAAAATAGTGAAATTGCTTCTCAAATTCTATATACACTACTTTTCCTCCGACTGCGTAAATTTGATGACATCTTTATGAACTTCTGAATGCTTTATTATTTCTTTGAAGAAACCCTCGACATATCATAAAGTTCATAGTCTGCTTTTATACGCATTGTATAGGTCCTCCGTAAGGAGGGTTCAAAGATGGAAACTACTAAATGCTTGTGAGCGCATCAGTATCGGAAGCAGGAGAAAGTATTGGAAGTATTAAAAAGTCAGGTGGCTGATTGTTTAAACAATTAAATGCATAATTAGATTTAGATCTCAGCCCTTGCTGATGTGTATTCTGGATCAGCGAAGCAAAAATAAACCTACCTATAGCTCAGCTTGATAGCTACTCCAAATTACTGCTAGATAGCCTTAAAATTCATATAATTAGGAGAGAGAGAGAGAGAGAGTGAGGGAGTGAGTGAGAGAGAGAGGGGGGTATACATTGGGTGGCCCATCCCATTCTTATTAGCCAGAGAAGAGCATTGAAGGTGGGTTTTTTTTTGTTCTTTCCTTTTGTTTTTATCTTGCTGTTCATTTGCTTGTTGAAGCTTTAATTATTGTTTTTATGGTATGGGACTATAGTTTTAATACAGTACTGCTCTGCAAGATGCCTAGGATAACAGCCTTGTTTTACCATATTTCCCTATTTTTCTTCCTCTGTGGGAGATATCACAGAAAGCTATTGTTTCCTGATCCTTCTTTTAGAGGGTGATCCTTTCTCAACCTGTGGGTCGGGACCCATTTGGGGCTCGAATGATCCTTTCACAGGGGTCACCTAAGACCATCAGAAAAAACATATTTCCAATGGTCTTAGGAACCGAGACAACCATAATTTTATGGTTGGGGTTCACCACAACATGAGGAGCTGTATTAAAGGGTCACAGCATTAGGAAGGTTGAGAACCTCTGCAGGAACAGCTATCACCTTTGTTGGCTGCCATCAGAGGTATTTGCAGGCTCCCATACATTTATGACAATGACTAAAGCATCATTGCCCATTGTTCAGATATCTATCCTGCTATAAGAGGTCATATCTGTCGAACAGATGAAGCCAGGATGGCTTTATTTACTAGAGAGTAAATAAAGAGTGCTGGCTTCTGATAAACCCAACAACTTTCTGTTGTTTCAGAGGCTCAGAAGAGGACTGCGTTGCAGAAGGTATTCTCTGTCATGTCTTACTTTTCCCCAGGACAGCAATGCAAATGTACTTTCTTTTAAAAGCTGATTCAGTAATAGCACTATTTTTTTAAAAAATGGTAAAATTGTAAAAAGCCATTGTTAAGAGAAGTCAAATAGTCTAAAAGTAAATGATGAATGAAAATACAGGTTAGACAAAACGGTTTTAGGATGGCTCCTTATGAAGATGCCTATTAATTAATTAAAGACCTGCCCTCTAGACTTGTCCCTCGCCATGATGCGTTACAAAGAGACAGACTTCGTTGCATGTGGCTCCTTTTGTCATTTGTCCTTGTTTGAACGCATCCACGATGGTACTTCTACCTTCCATGTTTTGCTTGATTATTTAGTTAGATGTATATTTATTTATGTAGCACATTTATGTCAGTGTATAATTGGTTCATAGACTGAAAGAGACATAGCAACAGATCAGGCAATGGGAGCCGATTGGTGTCTCAGACAGAGAGGAGCCTGGGTGTGGTTTAGCTCTGTGCTGATCTTAGAAACTGAAACAGAAACTAAAGTCTGAGCATGCTGCTGCTCTGAAATGAAACTGTTAACTCATCTCCTTGTATTTGCTACCACGTTGAAATCTGCTTTGGTATTGTATATTTACGTCATATGTTTTATATAAAGAGAAGTTCATTTACTTGTCTGTGCTTCTGAATGTGTTTGCTGCTGCAAACTCTGACAATTTAAAGACTGCCCATCTCCCTCACAAAAGCGACTCTTTTATATTAAATTAAGTTAAATCCCAACAATTCTGATTGAGACTTTGTCCTGCCTTGCCTTGTTTTGGAGGATAGCATCTTGAATGCAACATGAAGTTCTAATCTAATGCTAGCTTCTATAGTATGTTGTTACAGGTAATCCTTGACTTATGACCAGTCACTTAACAACCTGGGAATGACCTGGTTCTGAAAGTTAGCTCTCATCCGTGGTCACATGACCTCACTTTAGTTGCTTAGAAAGAAAACTGCAGTTACACCCATTTGTTGCATCCCACAGTCACCTGACCAGGGTTTATGATAGTTTTGCTAAAACTGGAAGTTACTTCCATTTTTTTTTTGACACAACCACACTATAGCAAACAATGATGGCTTCAGTCTTCACTTTATGACCACTGCATTTGCCACAAAAAACTGACCATCATGACATATGACTGCAATGTGCAGGCCCCGCTACAATCATATGTTGAAGACTACCTGCATTACATTGGGAAATAAAGAAAGAACCGATCTCCCTTAGAGGCAGTTGCTTGATGTGGTCTTGTTCTCTAACACAGAAGAACTGCTACTTTGCATGCAGATAAAGGAGTCATCCTGCCCAGTTGTAGCTAGTCTTAAAGTATGAGTGAATGCATGCTGGAATTTGACTTGCATTTCTCTTTTTCCACAACAACAGAAAAGCTTCTCTCCCACCCGCCCACCCCTCTCTCTCTTTTAAACGTTTTCTGGTACCACTTGAGCTCCATCGATTGTTGAAGGAGGCTGGTTTTATTTTCTTTTATGCAAGTTTTCTGCACTTTGAAACCTCCCTGTGTGCATTTCCCGTCTGAAAGCCCCATGGAAACAGTGCTCACACAAAGACTTCCTTGGAGTTAATTGATGTGCGGAAGGGAATGAGTGGGAAATCAGCATATTATATGGATATCCCTTGGCTACTTCATAAGTCAATGAGTACAAGAACGCCACGAGAATTTCTCCTTTGAACAAAATTTCAAAAGCGAATGATCTTCTATCACACTGAATGACAAATGCATGGGGTGTGTGTGTGTGTGTGTGTGTTGGGAGGGAGAAGGAGCAGACTTTGGGACCGCCACAGATGACTATGCAAACATAACAGCTTGTGGTTATGCTTTAAATGCCGTCGGTACTGGGACTGTTTTGAGGGGTCTTTGGTGCTCTCTGAACTCGGTTGTTTTCTCACAGACATTTCATTACCAAACTAGGTAACACCATCAGAGTGCTTGACAATGAAACACCTGAATAATGAAAGAGCACTCATGAGGTGACTAGCTAGGTAATGAAACATAAGCAAGAGAAAAACCCAAGAGAACACCAAGGACCCCTCATTTCAGAAGTGAAATTCAGCCAGTTCTAGCTGGTTCGGCAGAACCGGTAGTAGAAGTTTGAAATTGGGCCTGCCTACCCGCCTGAGCCCCACCCATCCGCCCAAGCCCCTATTTGTCCTTATACATGCTCCGTTGTTTTTTTTTAACCTACCTAAATCAGCTGTTTTGAGTGTCTGCGGAGCCTTCCTGATGGTCCCTGCTGCCTCTGGAGCCTCTAAAAGTCCTTTAAAGCACTGCACTTAAGCGGGATTGACGCGCATGTGTGAGCACCGAACCAGTAGCAAAACCAATCAGATTTCGCCCCTGCCTCATTTCAACCCTGAGTTACAAATATTCTCCTTTATGAGTTTGTTCTTTCAGTTTCTGTGTTTTCCTTCTTTTGTCCCATTTCCTTCATTTGGTGTGTGTGTGTGGTGTGTGTGTGTGGTGTGGTCAACCTGAGTTCACCATAACAAGATCTTGCAGTGTACCACACTCTGTTCCAATAAAGGAAAAAGCAGGAGGTATTGCCTCTTATCACAATGGTAGACCTCTAGTCCTATGGAGGACCCACACACACTCCCTCACAACCCTTTTGACCCAGATTACCAGTCTGGGATTTAGAAAGACTTCAAGCCATTCAAATGACCCACAATTTTCCTATTCCAACAGGAAGGCCCTTTTCTCATCAATGGCCATATCATGCTCCACAAGTATTCCTAGTCATGCCTGCTATACTTCCTAGCAGAAGATGATGTGGTACTTGATGCTTCACTGCAATTGAAAAACTTTTGCTTGAGTTCAACTGTTTCCAGTCTGCATTCTGGTGATGATATAGAAAATGTCTAGCATTCTTATTGCTTCTCATTGTGATGGCTGTCATTATCCAGAGAGGGTTAGGGTTAGGGTTAGCATTAGGCTATTCCAGTGAAAATGTGCAGTTTGTTTTAGGAAACCTTAGACAGCCAATGGCTATTTGGCTGCTACTGTCCAGTGAGCTATTGTGCGAAGGCTAACTTATCCATGTAACAGGAAAAAATGACTTCTAGCTCCAATAAATGTTTGTGTGCGTGCCGGTATAGATAGGTGATTGATAATAAGAGGAGCTGATGATCACAGTTGTAGCATGGAATGGGGTTTATTTAATTTAAATTTATTTTATTTTATTTAGAGTTGGTGAGAAATCAATTTGGTTTTCAGGGCGTTGTGAAGCTACCAGATTCATATTTCCCAAATCATGTAGTTTGGGATAATATGTTTAACAATGTTTGCATCTGTTATGTATTGTATATAGCCATGATGGTGAACCTATGGCATGGGTGCCACAGGTGGCATGCAGAGCCATCTTGCTGGGCACACAAGCTGTCGGCCAACTTACATTCAGCTGAGCATGCACATGCAATTGCGCATGCACACATGCACTATTACAGAGACCCAGCTGGTCTCTGGAGCTCTCCTGCACATGCACATGTGATTGTGTGCGTGTGAGTGCCTGCATGCAGCACGCATGCATTGCATGTGAAAAGCTGCATGCATGTGCAGATGGTGTGGTTGCACATGCGGCGCACTTGGAGGAGCTGCATGCAAGTGCGGATGGCACATGCAAAGTACACACTTTTCGGGACTTAGTAAGTAAAAGGTTTGCCGCCACTGGTATATAGTGTATAGTTGTTGTCAGTTGAAGTTCTCATTCTGGTCCTCTGTTGGAGCCAGAAAATACTTTCTCCTAACTGATTGTTTGGCAGATCAGTTTCATGTAAAAGGAACTGTATCAGTCAGGGAGCATTATTGCCTCACAGGCAGTATGGAATAAAGAACTGTTAGAAATTATTCTGGCCTCGCCTCCATTCTTCACCCAGAACTTAACAGCATCTGTCATTGAATGTTGTCTGGAGATTCAAGGGACAACACAGTTTATCTTTATGAGAGGAGTGTGAACATTCCCTCTTCCTTATTAGTTACCACAGTATATACCAGGGCTAGTAGCCTGCTTTAGCTTGGCAAGATTCTGTCTATAGGTGAGGAACAATAAAAAGATATGCTTAGAAGAATCACAAGGTGTCCTTCTTGGCTTTGGAAGCCTGACAGCATTTCAGAAAAAAAAATGTCTACATTGGAGAGATTAGAAGAAAACTAGTGAAGTGAAATGGAAATTGATAATCATCCCCTTGTCAATTATCCCCTGGCATAATTAGGTCCTTTATTTTAGACTGGGTGATGTCTTGAACTGGCACTTTTCCCTTATCCAAAAGAGAAGTGTCAGTCTGTCAATTGCTCTTTAAAAAAGAATTGATGTAATTGCCTTTGAATTTTTAAAACTAGAAAATATGACTTGTATATACAAAGGGCAGATGGAGATGGAAAAAAAAAAGGAAAGGTGTTATTTTTCTTTTTTGGGGAGAACATCAAAATCGATCCAGTGAATCATAAATCATATTCCAATTGGCCATCTCACTGAAGGACTAGACTCTCAGCAGTTAGTGTTGCGACTGTGACTATTCTTATCGATATCTATCTTTTTCAAAATGCTGACAATGAATTGCTATGGAATTGTACTCGAAGTGGAATTTAGATGGTCTGTTTTGGTAGGCTAGCATGAGGAGGTTCTAAAATACACCTTTCTGATTTCTGTCCTTGTCTACACATGAATTGGCAGAAGGTAACAATTACAAGCTAAAACAATGTTCAGGTGAGATACTGAAAATACTTCGATTAATATCTGAGATAGTTATATGTGTGTGACTTTCCATAAATGTCCAAAGTGATGCATTCATGTGAGAATAATATTTTCAAGACTTTTTTCTACTGCCAAGGCAAGATTAGAATTCAACAGCCATCTGATTCCAGGTGGTATTTAACCATTATATAAAACTTGCTGTGGATTTGGGGACAAAAGTTTGGAAACCAGGCAGAAAATGGATAGATAAATCAGTCGGAGTAGATGCAAAGTCAAAGAAATATGTTAGAAACCAAAATCTAAAGACTTACATGGCTTTCTAAGCAGGGTGGTTGCTTGGTGATGGAACCGAGGGCTGGTTCATGAGTGATAGTTGATAAATATGTTTAAAGACAAGGAAATCCCCGAGAGCCAGTTTTGTACAATGGTTAAACACACCAGGAATCAGAAGGCTGTTGCATTCTAATCATGGCTTACACATGAAGCCATGTGTTAGGTGACTTTGGGCCAATTACTTTTAACCCTAAGAAGGAGGCAATGGCTTCTGAAAATCTTGCCAAGAAAATGCAGGGACTTGTCTAGGCAATAATCAGGAATCAAGTGTTAGAGTTTTTTGCAATCCAGCCAGCACAAATGAAATAATTCAGCAGGATTCAATTATATATAATACATTACTTTATATACAATATGACACATAATGCATGTATACAATACCCATGCAGCTCTCTCAACGTGGCAGGAAGTACAAAATGGAAGCACAAAATGGAAGCAATAAACACAGCCCAGGCAAAGATAAACAAACTCTCTTATATACAGAGCAGTTAAATTAATCCATGCCCAGGCTCCAGACTGTCTCTCATGGCTCACACAGCAAGTAGTATGCTTCAGTTACCAAACAGTCCCCATTGGCTGACTTATTGCTATGCCTATTCCAGTTCATGAATACATCTACGCTGACATCAAGATTGATTCAATAGCATACAAAAAGAAAGAAAGAAAAAGTATATATATGAAGCATCCACTTTTGGACATTTTGCAGCTTTAGAAAATGCAAAAGGACAAAAAAGAGTAATTTGTATTGAACAAAAGAAAACAGCCTAAGTAAACACTGTTTATCCTTGGGTAATGACCACTCGTTCAGGGACCATTTGAAATCATGACAGCACTGAACAAGTGGTTGTCCTTGAAGTTCTGGCCAACCCAGCACCTCTATGGTCATGTGATGGCAATCTGAGTGCTTGGCAACCAGCTCAAAGTTACAACAGCTGTAGTGTCTTGCAGATACAGAATTGCAATTTCCAACCTTCCCTGCCAACTTTCCACAATCGGAATTGATGGGGAAGCCAGCAGGAAAGGTCACAAGTCACTCAGGTAAGTCTCTCCAAACTTTACATCCTCCTGCAGCCACTCTGCACTTGTACCACATCTCACTGGCCATTCAGACATCCCTGTAGACATGATCACACTAGTAGCAGCCACCCCAAGCCTTCCTGTACCTTGCCTTCCTGCCATCCTCATGCACCTTTCCCTCACCCAGCAGCAGCCACTTATTTGCCTGTGGGATAAGAGCTGCAGTGGCACAGTGGTTGGAATGCAGTATTGGAGGCTAATTCTGCTGACTGCCAGCAGTTCAAATCTCACTAGGCTCAAGGTTGACTCAGCCTTCCATGGTCAGTAAAATGAGGACTCAGATTGTTGGGGACAATATGCTGAATCTGTAAACAGCCTAGGCAGGGCAGCAAAGTACTAGGAAGCAGTATATAAGTTTAAGTGCTATTGCTTGTGAGCAGCCTGGGACTTGCCACTTCCTGCTGGTTTCCCCACTGATTTTGATTATTGGAAGCCAGCAGGAATTTGCGAGGATTTGCTTGCTTAATAACCCATGATCTTCATTTACAACTACAACAGGGACTGTAGGGATTACCATTACTAAGTGATGTAGTCACATGATGTCACTTTTTACAACCACATTATTTAATAATGGGAATTCCAGGCCTATTTGCTCTCTTAACTGAAGGACTCCCTGTACAGTGATTATCAGTTAGATGCAACAATCACAGAAGGAAAATATGGAAAGCTGTTAAGTGAAAAACCATTGAAGAAGTTCCACTTCTTCCAAAGTCTGTTAATTGCTTTCTGATATAATGTTCATAGAGGGAGGATCACAGTTTGAGTCATTTTTTGACTATTCAGAAACCATATCACTTTGTGATTTCTCTTTAACATGAATTTTAAATCTTCCTTCACTCCTTCCATCTACCTACCTACCACATGATTTTTAAACCTTTTTTCGCTCCTTCCTACCCACTCACCTCCCTACCTACCTACAACACAGAACAACCAGAGGTTTTAATAATGTTCTGTCCACTTAAATATAACAAAAAACAACAACAACATTGAAAGGCTATTAACAGATAGAAGCAAGCAAAACAATTATAGCAGTCTATTACGGCATTATGTAAAAGGTAATTTTCACCTTTTTTAAAGCAGTAAGATATTTGAGTAAAGGGATATGTGGAGCAATGACTCATCCCCCAATGTTTTATTTTCACACTCTTTTGGGAACATTACCAATAATGTGATTCACAATGCAGAATTGTGTTTCGGCTACACTTATAATGAATAGAGAACAAACAATAAAAAAGGGAATTCTTTAAAAGTGTTATTATTGATCCGTACATAGTTCCACTTTCAAACAAGATAGATTGGAAGCAATAAAGCTTCTATCCTTATAGCCACGAAGGGGAAAAAAGCACGGGAGATGGGAAACATTGGACACAAAATCTAACTGGATAGAACTGGAAATAGTTCTGTTGCCAAAATTCGTTAACTGTACATCCCAGCCTGATTTTCCGAATATGAAACCTTATGTTGACAAAACAACGTTGTCTTGTGCATAATGTAGAGAGAGGAATCCATGGGCATGGCAGAAATCCCTTGGAAAGTTTTAAGGAGGAAAATCTCATAAAGGGGGTTTATTGTAACTTCACTGATTCAGAACAATTGTCTAATAAAGGGAGAGAGCTTGATTATATTGTGGAATATTAAATTGCAAGTGGGTTGCCAAATGTGATGAAAATGCTACAAGATGGAAGTGAGGCATAAGAGAAAACATAGAAAGCTTGGTGAATCTTTTAACACCAAGGAGGGCAGAAGATGAATGTGAAAGACTGGAGCATGTGAAAGACAGGAAATAAGCATTTTTTATATTGTTACTTGATTACTTACCTCTTCTAGGAAACCATAGAATAAGTAAGAGTTCTGATAAAAGAGAATATATGTAGTTTAGGGTTGAACTGCACATTTTTTTTTTAATTGCACATGCTCCATTATCCAATATCTGCAAGCAAACAACCAAGCTCGGAGAACACACCAGGAACACAGCAATGAGAATTTTTCACGTGTGCGGTGTCCTTTTTGTTGTTTAATACATTTATGAAGAACTTAAACAGATTGCCTTTTTCTTGGGTAAGAAATAAATGTTGTAAAATAAGGAGAGATAGGATCACAGATGAATCAATTCTGAATGAAAATGGACCGAGTACAAAGCTAGCTGGCCAATATGAAAGAAGAAAATGTTTCCTGTGCTTTGGTCAGATAAAGATAACGAATGAGTATTGAATTCAAACAAATATATAAAAGAAGTATGAGTGGATAGAGGGGGGGCAAGGAAAGACTGCCACGGTTGAACAGAGTTGATGAGAACCTGAAAAACACAGTGTTTATTGAGCAAGTGGTCATGTGTGAAATACACCGAGGAGACGTTATTGTCATTCATAGAACGGCAGAGTTGGAAGTCAGCAGCAGCTGACAGCCCAATCTCTACTTGTACATATCCAATAAAGGGCATTATTTCGGTTGAAGTGTTTATCCTATTGGAAATGTTGTATTTCCTAACATTCAACAAGAATTTGCCTTCCTTGAATTCTTTCATGGCCAGCACTCCTCCTGCAGCAAGTGAAGAGCAAAAGAAGACAATTTGATGGTTTAGAACGCAGCTGATATCAGGTGATGGCTCTATGGATTAATGCTATCATTAATGGGGCTGAAAGAGGAATTAAGGCACAAAGAGGAATTAGCACCTAGTATCAGACCAACATTCATTTAGAATTGATAAAATTCATTTAACTGCTAATGACTTTAAACACGGTAATGTTACAATTGCTTCCCCCATTGATTTTCTGGGACACAATAATGTGTCCTTAGCTATTGAATCTGCTATGGCTGGTGATAGCATTGTTGATTTCTAGAGACTGAGACTCATCTAAATGAAATCCCTGCAGAAATACCATTTCTTAAATAGGATGATCTGACTGGCCCAGCTTCAGAAGTGGGGAATAAAATTGCTGAACTTAGATGTGCATTGTATGACATCAAACTGAAAATTCAAATGTTATCTTCCTTATACTTTGATCTGAATCTTCCTTAATCATTTATTACATTTGATCAATCAACCATTGTTATTTGTAAACCATGTTTTATAAGCTTGACTTATTGTTTAGGTATGGCTGCCATTTCTGGTGTCCCAAAAAACTAGACAAGTCTTAATGGCAAGAGACAGCTAATGTTTTCTATGCCTTGTTATTGTCCAGATTATAGTAGTTCCTGTGTGGTGGCCCTACTTTTTACAGTCATAGAATATTGTCAGGACTATTATGGAAATCTAGACATATGTTAAAAGATGCTCCCCATGCTCTCTACATGGGGCTCCCCTTGAAGAGCATCTGGAGGCTGCAGTTGGTGCAGAGTGTGGCCGCACAGGTGATTTTGGGGGCTCCTCGGAGCTCCCATATTACACCTCTCCTGTGCAAGCTACACTGGCTCCCTGTGGCCTTCCGGATGCGATTCAAGATGCTGGTTCTTACCTTCAAGGTGCTCCATGGCTTGGGACCCGGGTATTTACGGGACCACCTTTGCCACCATCAGCCTCCCGCCGGCCAGTACGTTCCCACAGGGCGGGCATCCTTGGGGTTCCATTGCCTGGACATTGTCATCTGGCAGCCCCAAGGGTTCGAGCCTTCTCTGTGGAGGCACCCTCCCTTTGGAACGAATTGTCACCGGAGATCTGGACCATCACAGACCTGCTGACCTTCTGGCATGCCTTAAAATCTTATTTGTTCCAGCAGGCCGGTCTGGACTAGCATTAATTATTTGGGGTTTTAAATTGGTTTTTAAATTTTATAATTTTAATTTTTAATCAACTACCTATTTAATTCTTTTGTTTTTAATTTTTTAATGTATTGTTTCTGTTTTTAGATGGTTGTACACCGCCCCGAGTCCCTTCTTGGGAGCGAGGCGGTATATAAATTTAAATAAATAAATGAATGAATGAATGATCAAGTTCAGTATGTTATGTGAATCCAGCTACTAAGTAACCCAAGGATTCATACCTATGGTATAATATTATAGACTTCTTTAGAGTATAGGATTTGTGTATTGCCATTGATTTAAAGTATCAAGACTGAAGCCGAACAAAGATGAAGAATTAAAAGATTATCTGTAGAAATGTAGAAAGCTTCCAAGAGCATTTTTCTTTCCAATTGAAAGAAAAATCATCCCACAAATGTTCTTAGAAAATCTTTCTGCATGCTTGAATTTGTTGGCTGAGTTTTGTATTGTGTTTCAGATCAAACCACACATGTATTACATCCATAATGTCAACAGATGAAAGAGTGATCTGGTGGCAACATCTGTCATTCCATAGGCTCTAAACTTGATCTGGCTGACTGGAACATGAAATAGGTCGTTGCCAGCCAAAAATTGTTCTTGGATTCTGTATTTTATAGGATTCTTCCTATAAAGAGTGGTAGGACTGAAACTGCCATGCTGCTTTGTATTAATGCAATGTTGGTGTAACATGACCTATGTAGATATGGCCACTGAGTATAGCCCAATCTACTTTTTCATATGCACACACATACACAATTGTGACTGTGGTGCATCATATTACTGTAAACTCAACTGTTGTATTCAAAATACAAAAGAAGCAGGCAGATATATATTCAAGTATAATCAACTTGAGTTAGCATGTTCTTTGCCTTATTCATATTATGGATAGCAATAGCACTTAGACTTATATACCTATTTACAGTGCTTTACAGCCCTCTCTAAGCAGTTTACAGAGTCAGCATATTGTCCCCAACAATCTGGGTCCTCATTTTATTGACCTTGGAAGGATTGGAAGGCTGAGTCAACTTTGAGCCTGGTCAGATTTGAGCTGCAAAATTGCAGTCAGCTGGCAGTCAGCAGAAGTAGCCTGCAGTACCACTGCACCACGTGCAGCTAGATTAAGGCTAATAGTTCCTTGCTGCATCTTGAACACCATGCAACAAAATGTTTATAATAGCTTGTTTTACTTTTCTTGCTGTGGAATATTTTTAATGCTAGTAAATACAGTATGAAGTCCTTAATCTGGAAAATGACTTCTGAAGTCACATTTTGTCAGGCACAGAACTAAATAAAACATGGCAATTTCCCCAAAATTACTGTTTCATAGCTATAGGTAGAATCTTGCCAGATTGAGGCCTCTACTAGCTGCACCTAGAATATACCTGTGAACAATTTGGGAGAGATTATCTTCTACCTCTTTCTCTCACACATAATACCTGGGCTGAGTTGCCCCCATATTCCTCTGAAATTCACCTCATACTTTCCATCATACATTTATCTCAGATTACATTTTAGATTTATTTGTGTGCAAATATAAGAATAACCTGGTCAATCAAGGCAAAATAACCAAGTATGTTACCCTTATCTTCCCATTAGCTACTAAGCATGTTGCCCATTGAAGTAGAAACAACTAGAGTCCCAAAGGCAGACCTTTTTTTGGTTGATATAAACAAAATATTTTTTTATTGTGACAACTGTATTAATTTTTTATAAGTTCTGTCCCTGGGTGGGCAGTCCAGAGGGAGCAGACAAAACCCTTTTTTATGAATAAAAAGACATTGCCCTTTAATTCCAAAGGAAAATAATATAATTCTTTGAGAAAACAAGTTAAAAATCTGAAGCCAAATGCCAAAGCAAAATGAGCTCTTCTGCTTATGGAAGAATTGATAAGTTAATGTATCTCAGGTGCCCTTTAAAATTTATCAGATATGTACCAAGACTGAAAATCCTCTCTTCTCTTCTATTCTCTACAATCTGAAAGCCCTGTGACCTTTAAAATGCGGAGTGTATACAAAAATAAAAACAAAGGAAAACAAAGAAATTGTTCAATCTATTTCAGCTGGTTTTATGAAAGGCAGAGCTACAACTTTTTTGGGGGATGCAGAGTACTAGTGATGGCTATCAAATTAATTATGCACCTGACTTTATTAGCATTTTCCTTATGCAAAGTCTAAACAGATTCTTACGTTTTTAACTTAAGAGCAGAAGGATCAAAATGGCTGGTTAGAAGTGCATGGTTTGCTATATGTCTGGACTATCAGAAGAGTTATTAGAACATTGTGATTAGGTACATTAAAAATGAAATGCTATTATATTTTTAAAGACAGCAACTTATGCTTTCACATAAGACAGTTGGAAACATCACACTTTTTCCCCTTTGTAATGATTGCAAAATCAGATCAGTAGTCTGTCAGGTAGAATGACTAATGATTGCTACAGCCTATTATTCCATCACTTCACTAGATTTATATCATTTTCTAGCATCATGTGGCCTATCATTACACCAATTTAATGCTTGCCTTCATTATTGTTACATCAGCCAAACAATAGCAATAGCACTTAGACTTACTGTATATACCCCTTTATAGAACTGTATACAGTGCCCTCTGTAAGTGGCTTACAGCCTATTGTCCCCAACAAACTGGGACCTCATTTTACTGACCTCAGAAGGATGGAAGGCTGAGTCAACCTTGAGCTGGTAAAAATCAAACTGCTGGCAGTCAGCAGAATTAGCATGCAATACTGTGTTGTAACCCTTGCACCAGCATGGCTCCATAGTTGGATAATTCCATAAAATCATCAGATATAAATAACTAGTGGGGTATCCAAAAATGCTTTTCCACTTCTAAAATGCTTTTCTTGGTTTTTTGCTTGAAAAGGTTTCACTTCTCATCTAAAAAGCTTCTTCAGTTCAGTTCTTCTTCAGTTTCCATAGACAATTAATGGGGAACTCTCAATGGTTCAAATAATAATCATGCAGACATTTCACATTTATTTATTCATTCAAATTATTAGTCATCCAACTCCACGGACTGAGCAGACTTTACAGATTGAATTGTGATTTTACTGATTTACATGTCATGTAGGGATTGTAATGGTTTTAGCAATTGATGATGGAAGTGATGGAAGACGGCATTGATCAGAAGTTTATAATTTCATGAGGAAATATCTTGATATTTCCATTATTTTTAAGCTTTTTTAGGCCAATGATCAACAATAATTAACAATGATATTTGTTACAGCATTTTTTTTATTCCCATTCTCTCTCCCCCTCCTCTCCTTCTCCCTTTATACGTGCTCCAACACTGGAGGTTTTTAAGAAGAGAGTGGCCAACCATTTGTCTGAAATGATATAGAGTTTCCTGCTTGAGCAGGAGGTTGGACTAGAAGACCTCTAAGATCCCTTCCAACTCTGTTATTCTGTTATTGTGTTCTTCTTCTTTTCTCTCTCTGCCAGGTTAACTTCTTGTCTAGTAGCATTGTGGTAATGAGTAAAAAAAATATTCAGCCTTCAACCTGTTGTTTAAATTTGTAATAATTCTTCTCCCAAGTACAGATAGTTCTCAACTTATGACCACAATTGAGCCCAAAATTTATGTCGCTAAATGAGACAGTTGTTAAATGAATTTTGCCAAAGGAGATCAGATGACCCCAGGAGACTTGTTAGCATGAAGCTATCAAGCAACAAACCTCTTTTTTTCATTCTTCTTTCATTTTCAACAAGTGATTCCTAGAGTTATCTTACATTCCAGTCTGACTGGTATCAATAATTTGCCCGAGGATGTTGATGTTTCTTCCATCAGTTGAAATTCTTTTTTTTTTTTTTTGCAGTCCACTATTTATTATTATATAGGTTGAATATCAATTAAACAAGGTGGTGATTTACAACGGAGGGGCAACTTCTATTCCAATTTTTGACTATTTACTATAATTACACCATATTCCATTCTATCTATTCTCTCCCGACTTCTTACAATTTTTCAATACAGAGTTAAGATCTATCCATAATTTATCATATCTGCACAGTCCAAAGCCTTTGCATAATAAATACAAGAAAAAACAAACATGAGAATTCCCTTGTCTTTTCATTATCCCTTAGATTTTAGCAATGTGAAATTGAGCACCCCTACTTCTTCTGAATCTAGTTTGTACATCTAGAGGTCTTGTTCTGTATATTGTTGAGGTCTGCACTTTAAACTTCAAACGTTATCTTACTGGTATATAAAATATATGCAGATGTCTGGTTGTTTGAGTATTCTTCATAGCTGTCCTTACTGAAGGTTATTTCAATACCACTGTCCTTGGTACTGAAATATAAAGGGATTGTTTCTTGTCTTTTGGCCACTACTGAATTTCCCATACTTGCTTAAAAGCAACACTTACATGATTTTAAATGTTTCTTCCAGTGTTTAATCAACTACAGTACTGGTACCTTTTGCTTTATGCCTTCACCTATTTTCAGAGTATCAGCAGACATTTTTCTTGCTTTATGCATTGCAAGATATTTTTGTTGGCTTCATTTTTAATAATGACACAAATTTCAGTTCATAGTTCTTCGGCCAATCCATTCCATCTATTCTTTCCCGCTCACCACGTAATCACAAGAAATATTGCTGACTTGTATCTTGTTGGTCTGATGAATTTATTTATTTTCTTTAGTTTAATCTCTCAGGTTGTAAGAAGACATTTTGTGTAGTCAGCACAAGGTCTTGTTTTTTGCTGAACAAATAGAGCTTTGACATCTTTGCTCGCAGGGTATATAGACAATTTGGTATCTGAAATTAAAGAAAAACTTAGATGAAATTCAGAAGCATCTTGACAATGAGATAAAAGTATTGAAGCATATTTTTGTGACTGTAAAATTGTGGCTTTGAAAAAAATTGACAGGTTCAACATAGTATTAATGATAATACTAATGTGGTGGAATATGGGCCAAGATTGCAGGAGGGAAGGGCCCTTTCCCAGGGAATGAAGAGATGATATTTGGTGTGCAGAAATAGTGTGAAGCAGTTTTCACTAGCAGTTCATAGGGTATATCTAGTTGTTATCCAGATAAGTACTTTAGTCAGGCAAGATTTCTCTCTATAGGCCAGCAACAATATTTTTTTTTTTCAATCTGGGCAAGTTGTCTATGAAGATTTTCAATCATCCAGGTCATGGTTGTCCTAAATTCCCTAGAGAGAGGGGGTGATATACAAATCAAATAAACTCTAAACTCTAAAGTGCTTTTACAAAAGACAACTGGACTTTCTTTTTTTGTTGTTGTTTTTGAAAAATGTTTCGCTTCTCATTCAAGAAACTTTTTCAGTTTTGAGAATGTTTTCAAGCCACAAAAAAAAAAAAAAGCAAGTCCAGCTGTCTTTTGGGAAAGCATTTTTGGGTCTGAGCAAGTTGGTTAGGGGGACCACATAAATGTCCTCCAGGAAGGTTTCAGTCCTCATTTTTCAACTAATTTGGATAGGCACATTAGGTGAATAGGCTGAAAGTCATTGGGATGTGAATGTTCCAATTCCTAAAACCTTGACTCTAGGTGGGTCATTAAGTGTCACATCCCTGGTGAACATGTGCAATGGTCTTAATCTTCCAGGGAAAGTATTTACCTACATAGAGCTTTTCCTTAGTATCTGTACCTACAGTACAACTCCTGATCTATCATATTATATCCTGCTATTAATTTATATACTCTTGGGCTGTATAAACACTTCAAAGAGGAAGATGTATCTCTAGTCACCAGCGGCCAGTGCTAAGCAACATTTCTAAGAGTGGCCACATGTATGAGATCTGGAAGATTAGTAATTGTCAATGGTCTTAATCTCATGGCTACCTGTCTGTTATTTGATTAAATTATGCAGCTATGATGAGTGCTCTGCGGCTTATCTAATTTTGCAATGAATCCACTTTCTGCCATATAGCTCCCAAACCTTTTTCTTGGTCTGACAGTTGTGATTTGCCTTGTCTACCTAGTGATTGTGGAAGAGCCTTCTTCATTTAGGATGTCAGCACCAGAGGAGGAAAGCAATTTAGTGGATTAAAGTGCTGCTATGCTTTCTAGGACAAAGACATATAATTTTGATAAAAACAGAAGATGGTCCAGAGAAATTCTCTGGGATAAAAATAAACATATCCCCAGGGATTCTTTTAGAAATAATTTATGAATCCTGATGGGATGAATCTATTTCTTTATTGCCCCTCTGGAACTGAAATGGCTGAAGAACAAACTGTTTGCCAAGTAGCTGATGTGCAAAATTTCAATGTATTTTCTGCAAAATACCTGTTCTTTTCAGAGCTCAGTTATTAAAGAGACTCAGGACAAGGATTCTTGCAACTCCTTTGATCTAGTCCTTTTAAGTGGTTTTTTATATTTTGAGAAAAAGAATCCTTGCCACCACTTTGTTCACCATCAGGAGGAGGAATAGAAAACTCCTTTTCAAATTGGATTGTACTTACAGTTCAAATAGGATTGTTCATTTTGCTTCAAATCCTTGTCAAGTTGTTCATTGCACTCCATTTCTTCCTGTCTTTGCATTAACCTGAAACTGATATGATCACATTTTTAAAAGAAAATATTACTGTTGATGGTTTATGTATGAAGTGGCTGTTTACAAGGATTTTACCCATAAATACACATAGCTGGCTTACCTGGGCTCTGTTTTTTTTTTTAAATTCTAAAAGAAGGGGTGATATCTTAACTGATAAAAAATAATTATTATTCTATATAGTCATTCCAAAATAATGCATTCGCTATGCCTTTTGCTTAAAATACACAGTACACAAATTGACACATAAGACGGATCATGAGGCAAGAAGAAATCGTATCACTCAGCAAAGAGTGTAAACCAGAAATATTCCCCGAACCCACAATTGTGCAATGTTTTTATCAGCACTAATTAAACTGATTCAAATAACCTTCAAAGTTCCGGTTTCTTCACAGCTTGTAACTTGAGCTAAAGATCAAAGATGGAGATGAAGCAGAAGCATTAGAAAATCAGACCAAATGATTTTAGCCATGATGTTTGCTGTTTTTAGTCATCATGTTTGCTGACGGCCATGTGAAAATATGGAAAGAATTTTAATAATTGTATAAACTATTTTAATTCAAAATTAGATGTATTCCTATACAATCTCTGACTTCCCTTTTGATCATTAACATGAATTATAAATAACTGAAACTAGAAAAAAACTATGTTGCAAAGTCCATACAATGTTGCAAAGATTGCTAAAGCACTTCCTCCTCTGGTAATTAATGACCAGGCTAAAGTAATTAAAGAATACAATAATAAACAAGAAAAATATTTTCACAAAACAGAGTTTTTCTAGGTACACAAAGATAGCAGCCAGAGTCAGAACATAGGCATACACCAAAGTAAGATAAGGACAATTTCCACCAGAGCTGTAAAATTAAACATTACAAAGGACACATACACACACCAAAACATATCACTTTCCCTATAAATATTACGAGCCTCTGTACCTCAATTTGCAGCTACCTTTGAGTGTTTTTATGCTCTTGAATAACTTCTTCCTCTTAATGCTGCTCAGTTTGATATTATTTTTACACAATTCTGACTTGGATTTGGATTCTAAGAATCTTTACAACAATTTCAGTTTCAGTTTTATTGAATTTATATACTGCCCCCTCTCCCTAGGGACTCGGGGTGGTGTACAGCAAATAAAAAACACATAAACAAAATCTAAAAGCCAATTAAAATAATTAGATACGCTGATAGTTTAAAAATTACAGTTAAAAGTTAAAAAAATTAAATTAACTATAGAATTAAAATTGAACTAACATATTAAAATAACCCTGAGGTGTCAGGCCAGGCCAACTAGCTGGAAGAGATGGTTTTTCAATGCACGTCGGAAAGCTCAGAGGTCAGTAATGGTCCAAATCTCAGGGGGGAGTTCGTTCCATAAGAAGGGCACAGCCACAGAGAAGGCTCGGGGCTGTCAGGCGACATCGGCCCAATGGTGGCACCCCGAGGAGGCCTGCCCTGTGGGAGCGCACCAGTCAGTTGGAGGCTGATGGTGGCAACAGAGTTTATAAACTGAATGTATTTGGCCTAATAGGCTTTGCAAGATGGTGTACGGTTATTCCAATCCACTGAGTCAAAGAAGCAATGGTAAACTAACCAGTTTTGTCTGAGCTATGAAAATGCAAGAATCAATCTATATTTCCATGCATGCTGAAGCACAAAAGGAATCACAGTGTAGTTTAATATGCTTTTTTTTTTTTTACCAGGAATGGATTGAGGTATTCCAGACATGAAACATCTGATAAGTGTATAGACTCAAAGGCATTTTGAAGGCCATGTATAGTCTTGTCCAGTCTTCCAAAAACAAATTGATTGTGACTCTTGATAGAGATAGGGAATTGAATAAGTATGCAGAGTCAAACAAAAGAAAAAAATAATCAGGCTCCAATTTTTCGGTGCAAATAATCCTCTAAATGTGATAAAAGTAGCAGGTCACATTTTCAGATTCCAACTTAGAATATCCAGAGGTGAAATTCAGCAGGTTCTAGCATGTTCGCTAGAACCGGTAATAATTTTTTCTAAGCAGTTCGGAGAACCGGTTGTTAGAAGAAATCTCCTTTTGTTTTTTGTTTTTCCACTTTACAGGGTTAATCCTGTAAGGA
>JAEANM010004459.1:0-20792 GCA_017656035.1 Myanophis thanlyinensis
GTTACCCAAATATGGGAGAGAACAACTTTAGTTCTCTTTTGCCTTTCAGCTCATCTCAAGAGACTATCCAGGCAGAAGTTAGCGACAACCCTGTGCCGTATATATGTTGGTTAATTGTTTTTACTGCTGTATTTTCAGGTCTCCCTGAATTTTTAAAATACCAGCAGTAAAAACAATTAACCAACATATATATATATATATACCTGTACAGGTAGATTCTGAAATATGTACAGAAAGTATATGAAAAATATATACTTTGAGCTGTTTTAACTATTGATATCATCACATCTGACTCATTACTCTATAGTAATATAGTTATTATAATCTACTTTCCTTATTTTTTGTATATAGTTATAAATGCACCTGTAAGCTTTCATATACTGTTAACAGCTAATCATTTCTTTTAGTATCTTAGATGTTTGAAATCAGAAATATGCTAACTTGTCTTTGGGGTTCAAGTAAAAAAAATGTAAATACATTTCTTCCCAGGAAATAAAAATATAATAACTGACATTAGGGATCTCAAACTCAAAAGAATAGCACAATAGTCCAAATAAATCACTGGAAGCTTTGAAGTAACTTGAAAAAGCATTGAGGAAATATTTTATAATGTAGTAGATATCTTTTTTCTCAAGACTCCCCCTCCCCCCAGGCATTTACATTGCTAATTTCTGTATAGGAAGTAGTGGGAATTCAATGCAAGTACTGAACTCTATAGTCTTTTGTTTTAAACCACAACATAAATACCTTCCCAATTTATAGAAAAATATGGGATGAAAGACAAAACTAGTGCAAGGGTGTCAAACTCAATTTCATTGAGGGCCGCATTAGGATTGTGTTTGATCCCAGGGGTGGCCGGGGCGCATGGCTAGCTTGACATCACTTATATCAGGGGCACGTATGGTGTCCAAGTGCTAAGGCAGGACTTCCCTCAGATCCATCTTCATTCTCATTATAACTTCTCTTCTCTGTCTTTGTCTTTCCTCTTTCACTTTTTCCTTTCCTGTCCCGTCTTGGATGCTCAAATGCAACAGGGGAAACATTTCTCCTTTTGTTTTGTTTTGCTTATAGTTTGTTTTGCTAGCCATCTGCCAGCAAAAATGGGGTCCCAGGGGCCTGTATGCGGCTCCCCCCAAGCTCCATTTTCACTGGCAGAGGCACCGCGGGCTGGTTCTTCATTGTTTCCAGGGCAGCTCCACTGGCCAGATTCTAAGCACCCTGTGGACTGGATGTAGCCCACAGGCCTTGAGTTTGATACCTGCACTAGTGCAATAAGAGAAGATTGAGCCACAATTTTATCCTTCTGTATTGAGGGTATGCAGGAATCTTGTACTGTATTTTATTTGCCACTGATTACTTCTTTCAGTTTATTTGTTTTTTGTGGGTGTTCTTTTTCTTTTCTGAAAATAGGAATTCCTTTCTAACCAGCAGCAGCTTCCCTACACCCTTAACAACATGATTTCATTCATTCTTAATTTGTGAAAACCTAGAAAGGCTTTACTGTACATTCTTAAATGGGCGTGCTGATTAACATTTTCTGGACTTCTGACATTTTGTCCTTTTGTAGCTATAGTGCTCTCCTTTGCTAACATGCTCTATATTAAAATGTTTACCGTATTTAAATTCTTCATCTTTTAATTTTTAGATGAAAAATTATTAATTGACAGAGTATCATCTGCGGGTATGATCAACCCAGAGGATAGATGGACAACACTACAGTTGAACGGCCATGTTGCTCATTTTGAAGCACAAATAAGAGTGAAATGTGATGAAAACTATTATGGCCCGCAGTGCAATAAATTTTGTGGCCCACGTGATGACTTTGTGGGCCATTACACATGTGACCAAAATGGAAATAAGGCTTGTATGGAAGGCTGGATAGGTGATGAATGTAAACAAGGTACTGTAATTCTCATGTTATACTGGAAATGTGTATAACAGAATATACAGTTATTCTGTTATACAGTTAAAATTGTGACATGTTTTTATGGTAAAAGAGAAGTGGCCACACTAAGGATTTTGACTACTCCCCAAGCCTGTTTTTATAGCCATTAGATACACTCATGACTAAAATGTAGTAGCAAACTATCCATTTTAAGTGGCATTATTTTCTTTGTTTTATTGATGCACATATGTATATTAACCTGATCCCACCCCACCCAGAGAAGATGTATTAAGCCTCTGGCATTCATAACTGATAACAAAGTTCATACCATCAAGCCATCTATTACAGCATTTGAAGATCAAAATAAATAAATCAAGATCACTTGAAATGTTAATACCACTTTATAATGCCTTAGTAAGGCCAGACTTAGAATATTGCATCCAGTTTTGGATCATCACAATCTAAAAAAGATGTTGAGACTCAAGAAAGAGTGCAGAGAAGAGCAACAAAGATCTTTAGGGGGCTGGAGGCTAAAATATATAAATAATGGTTGCTGGAAGTGGATATGTACACCGCCTCGAGTCCTTCGGGAGGGAGGCGGTATAGAAATCAAATAAACATTAACAAATAAACATTAATATATGTCTATTTGATGAAAAGAAGGACTAGGGGTGACATGATAGCAGTGTTCCAATATCTCAAGCTGCCACAAAGAAGAGGGAGTCAAATTATTCCCCAAAGCATCTGAGGGTAGGACAAAAAGCAATGGATGGAAACTAATTAAGGAGAGAAGCAACTTAGAACTAAGGAGAAATTTCCTGACAGTTAGAACAATTAATCAGTGGAACAACTTGCCTCCAGAAGTTGTGAATTCTCCAACCCTGGAAGTTTTTAAGAAGAGATTGGACAACCATTTGTCTGAAGAGGTAGGTGTATAGGGTTTGCTGCCTAAGCAGTGGGTTGGACTAGAAGACCTTCAAAGTCCTTTCCAACTCTGTTATTCTATTCTATTCTAAATAGTTGTTTTTCTCCAGCATAGGATATCAATGCACTATTATTAACCCAGTACTTTGTGTTAATGCCATATCTGAATTAGGCAGTCAAGACCTTTAAGCCATATTTTCTCTATTCCAATTAACACTTGACTCTTAAATTTTGGAGTCCTTTCTAAATAGGAAAAAGACAGGAGCTGAACTTTATAACTTCTGGGAGCAAAATAATGTCCATCATTGAATTATGCCTCCTCTAACATAACTAATATGATTTTTGTTTATTAGAGATATTGTATTGAATCAGGAAGTCTTAAAGTACATAAACACAAAATGTTTTAACCTTAGAAACTCTTGAATCAACTGCCTACTTCAGTGAAGTTTATTTATTAAAATGTTTTTTAATTCTACATTTCTTCTGAAATATTCAAGAACATAAATTGTTTACTATAGTAGGCAAGCTATAAGGACTGCTATTTTTCACACAACTTACATTTCAGTGGGATTTACCTGTGATTTGGTTTCTTATCCAGATAAACTCTAGTATTACTGTATTTAACAGCTTATTTGTTTAAGTTGACCAAGTATATTAAGAAACTAGGCTGTTCTAGAAATTTCTTTTGAAGATACTAAGCTTGTGTTTTGAAAGCAGACCATAGTGCAATTATTTTATTTGTCTATAGTTCATAGTTAAAACACTAAGAAGATACTGGACAGTCATTTATCTGAAAGCAGGATCTCCTGCTTAAATGGGAGGTTGGCCTGGAAGACCTCCAGGGTCTCTTCTAACTCTGTTATTCTATTTTATTCTGTTCCTCATTTTAGAGAACTTAATCTACATCCATTCCAAAATTAGAATTTTGGCAGAGCATCTGAGATATTATATTTATATCTTATAAGAATAGCCTTTGGACAGGATACTTTTATAATGCTTTATGTTTCCTCTTTGTATCTTTTTGTGTTTCCTGAAGTAGATATTTTTAGACAGGAAAAATCACAAAAAATCTATTTGGTTTTTTGTATTCAGGAGGTTATGGATGTGATCATTGTAATTGATAGTTTTAGCTAAAACTTCCAATTTTTCTTAAAACTATCCTTCAAGGAAAAAATATCAGTGCATAAAATAGTCGTATCATTTAATTACAGTAATCACATTTTATAAAGAGTTGGTTCTAACTGATATTTCATTCTTTCTTTTCATAGCTGTATGTAAGCAAGGATGTAATTTAATCCATGGAGCATGCAGTGTACCTGGGGAGTGCAAGTAAGCTTGCTTATTTACTTACTTATTCTTAGTGGCATAGAACTCCCCAATATGTAATTCAGATTCAAATCATACAATGTGAAAATAACTAGAAACATTCCTATGGAATCAGGAATAAAAACATCAACAATTTTGAAGAATCCAGTCTAATGACTGAAAGACAATTATAGCAAACCAGTTTCCCTGGCTTGATAAAACAATCAAGTTTTCATCAGTTTCCTAGAAACAAGAGGGAAGGGGAAAATTACACAATTGGGCAAGAAGGTACTGTTCCAAACTAGTAGGATGGCAACTTAAAAAGGGGTGCTTCTATTGCCCTTATGATAACAATTTCTAATTGAGGGAACTACAACAAGTAACATCTCAGTCTTAACTGAGAGCAGAGGTGGTCCCATAGATATCTTATAAGGATATACCTAAGGACTTCACAGCCATTCTGTGAATTGCATCTGTGAAAAGCTAAATACAAGTATAGTTCTTAGAATTCTTATGTGGATATTTTGAGATGTACCTATCACTAACTGAGTGGCTTCATTTTAGCTCAGCTGTAACTTCCACAATAGTTGGAATTGTAATGCACCCTGTCAAGTGCATTACAACAGCCAAATCAACAGGTAACAGGCTTACAGTGATCAATGGCTGTTATTCCTAGAGAATTTACTGTTGATTGCATACAAGATGGAACTTGCAAATACCCTCTTGACCACAGCTGTGCCTGTACTCCCTAAACTGCAAACCATCTCTGCCTGAAGCAGTAGAACTGTGTTTAGAGTTAATAATGGAATCTACTGGAAATATCTTCCTCTCAGTAATGATATTTAGATGTTGAATAAAAGCAGGAGAGCATCAAGCCCTGCAGCACTCTCCATTAAGAACTTTCCTCATCTTCTGTTTCTTTTTTTTTTTCTTTGAAGACATTTCGCTTCTCAGCCAAGAAACTTCTTCAGCTCTGACAGGATAGTGGGAAATGGAAGGACTAAATTCCTTGGAGTCAGCTGGTCATTTGCATCCATGAGCTGGATCATTGAAAAAAATCTCTACAGATTTTTAGCTATACAATTTGGGATGAGCACCCTTTGAATTGTGTGGGAATAGAAATGGATTTCCAGAGAGAAAAATTGCAGACTACAGGAACCAGGAACATGGGTCAGGTGACCCCAAGGACAGATAAATCTCCAAGTGCCTCTAAAAGGATGCAAATGATCAGCTGTCTTCAAGGAATATAAATCCTTCCATTTCCCACTATCAGAGTGGAAGAAGTTTCTTGGATGAGAAGTGAAATGTCTTCAAAGAAAAAAAAACCCAGTTGCCTCCAGAAAAAGCACCTTTGGGCCAACCATGACTTGGATGACTGAGAATCTCTACAAATTGTCCATTAAGAAGTCTATATTCAATTTCCTTCTCCATTATCACCCCAGAATTGTGACTTCAAGTAGGAGGAGAAACATTGTAATTCAGTGGGCCATTGTAACCTTTGAAGTTGGTTCAGAAGGATACTGTGTTCTATGGTACTGAAAACTACTTTCTCCAGGATTCTCTGTAATTGCAGCTCAGGTGCTTTTTCCATAATCTTCTCCCAAAGGAAGGGTTGGGGAGTATAATTGTCCAGTATATCTTGATCAAATAGTAGATTTTTGTGAGGACTCACTATCATCTTTCAAAAAGAGATAATATTCCTCACAGTATGAAGTTTAGGTTGATATGTATTATTCTGTCTTTTATTCCGAAGTAGTGTATAAAATTCATTTATTTTTCTCCTAAACCATAATCTTGTCAGGTGGGTTGGATTAAGAAAAAAGGATTGGCCCAAAGTTATTTAGTGAGTCTCCATGGCTAAGGAAACTGTCTCCTTGTGTTATTTAATTCTTTAACTGCCAGACCGTTGTTTATATGCATCTTTATAGACATATAGTAGTTTTGTGGGGAAGATGCTTAATTGCTAAACAAATCTCTGAATTTGAAAGATTGTTTCTATTTTTCAAATGATGATACTTTTTACAATATTATGTTGCAAGCAACTAGCCATAAATTTGGCACATATTTTTATATTTTCAAATATAGACATTTGAAATTAAAATAGTTTTATATACAATCTGTCTGCTCAAGTAGAGCCTATACGGCAGCCTTCAGATAAAATAAAATGAAATAAAACTTAGAGTAGCACAGAAAACAGAACTCATGAGCAGCTTTGTTCTCACTGCCCTCTTGTATTACAGTGCAGTGTTTCATTTATACATGTAGAGCAAGCAAAAACTAAATATTTCCAAGTAATCTTGACATTTTGACCGTTTTTGTTTGCATCCCAAGTTACACCTACTTAATAGGAATCACTAGCTTAAGCTATTTTTTCTTGTATATTTTTATTTTGAACTCTCTTGAGTTTTGCTATTTGATATTATAATGTGATTTAAAAACTAAAAGCTTTTGGCAACTGTTCTTTATCTAGCTTGTTATCCAATGAATGTGGGGTTCTTGAATGACAACTGAATTGAATGAACAAGAAATGAATCTTCTCTCCCTTGAGATAGTTGTATAGTGCAATATGAATTATCTTTATAATATACATGATGTGGAATCTCAAAAAAATAGTTCTTTATTTGGTTCCTGCAGAAATTTAGGAAGTATGTCATAATCAAACTTATATGGACTGGTAGATAATTTGTATGTCAGTAAAAACACAGTAAGTGTGCTTCTAGCTGTTAATTAAAAATACTGCTTCCTGGTGAATATAATGCGTCCATTTTATAGTCTGGTATAAAATAATTTATGCTTACTATCAGCTATATATTTCTTTCAATGTTATATAGCTTTGGAATCAATATTATAAAATTATACAAATTAATAATTTATAGTTTTATATATTTTATTGGTGTTATATTTCCTATAGTTTTATCCTTTTTAACATTGTAAGGCCGCCCAGAGTTAACCTGTAGTAAGATAGGCAGCCAGTAAATTTAATAAATAAATAAATAATATAATTGACACTGGACATCATGAACCTCTTGTCTGATGTGGGTGGGCTTTCAAGGAGTGGAAATAGAGAGGAAAATGAGTTGCCTTCAGCATTGAAAATGTTTTATTACAATCTTAGCTACAAATTAAAAAATGGCATATTCATAAGTATTTCAAAATAATCAAGATGATAAAGTACAGATAATTTTTAAAAAATAATTGGTACTTAGTACTCAAAGTAAACCTAAATATTGGTAAATAAAATTTAGCTCCTGATGAATGCTGAAATTAAAAATCAGGCAGACTGTTAGCAACCCATAATATTTTTAATTTATATAAGAAGGGCCATTGATACTAAAAAAAAACCCTGCACATATGTAGTTTTGTAACTTTTCACTGACATATGTCATTATGGTCAGGTATACTAAGAGAGAAGTGTGTTTTAAGATTATGGCAATCCATGATATCTAGATGCTTCGTTGTTGTTAAAGACTGCTTATGCAACATGATTGAATGCAAATTTGCAGCTTAAAACTGTATGAACATTATAGTTAATCAACATATTCCTGATATGTATTTATGTTTAATATGTTTAATATGCATTTTTGTCTAGTTGTAATTATGGTTGGCAGGGGCAATTCTGCGATGCCTGTGTCTCCTATCCAGGCTGTTCTCATGGGAGTTGCAACATCCCATGGGAATGCAAATGTGAAACCAACTGGGGTGGCCTGCTCTGCAACAAAGGTATTGACCTTCTATTTGTAATAAATATTTTAAAACTTCAAGGTTAACAAAAATCTAGCAGCACTTGTTTATGTAAAGATGTTTACTTAAGAGCATTCAGCAGAATCTGGATTGCATCAGGTAACTTTCTTGGAACATATAGTTCTGTAGCTTGATGGATTTTTCTATATTTGCCATCATAAATGCCACAAAAATAATAGTATATGCAATAACTTACCTGAAATCAGATGCATTTAAGGAGAATATAGCTATGGACATATGTATATTAGAGATAAAGTATTTTAACATTGTACTTGAAAAGACCTGTGGAAATTTTATACCATATGTGTTAATATGACTTTAATCCTTCCTATCTGTCTAGATTTAAACTACTGTGGAAATCATCATCCATGTGTGAATGGTGGAACCTGTATGAATACAGAACCAGATGAATATAGTTGTGCTTGCCAAGATGGTTACTCTGGAAAGAACTGTGAAATTGGTACATACAGTTAATACCTTTTCTATTCCAGAAATTTTATTAATTAGTGACAGTCTTGAGAAAATTTGAACTATATGGCATATTCCTATTCCCTGTTTGCATTAGGAATAAATGAATTTCTGTTCTCTTCTCTTCACTGTCTTTATGAAAACATTAATTTATAGTTCAAGAATTTATAGATAACTTAGCATATACTTGCAAGCTGGAATTTGCTTTTTATGAATGACATCTGTGTCTTAGATAACCACCACCACCCCCAAATTGTACAAAATAATGATAGGAAATACATTAAAGCTATAATAGAGAAATGTTGGAAAGTATGTTCATCATAATATATACAGTATGAAAACAATAGGAAAATATTTAATGTTTATTAATCTTTGATGCTATCCATCTCTCCAAGGAAACTCTAGGCAGTTTACAGTTGTATAATTAAAATACAATATAAAACCTTAAAACAAAAGAAATTGTATGTATAATTCAGTTAAAATTCAATTACAATTCAATTAACCAAGATCAGAACAAGAGAGCAAAGAACGTGGAGGGGGAGAAGTAGTTATGGTCTGCCCAATCAATTAACCACTTCTAGGATGCCACTCCCTCATTGCGGCTCTAGGCCAGTTGGCAGAGCCAGGTCTTCAAGTCCTTTTGGAAGACCGGAAGGGATGCAGATCTCACCTAGGGAGGGGCAGGATGTTACAGGCAGTAGGAACCATGTCAGAAAAGGATCTTCTCATGAACCCCACTAGCCAAAATGACTTTACTAATGAGATCTACAGCATGCCTTTTCTACCAGTGCGGGGGGGGGGGGGTACTAATCCCAATGGGATGAGCCAGTTTCTCAGATATCCTGGCCCTATGCCAGAAAGGCTTTAAAAGTGATAACCAACAGCTTGAATTGGATCCAGAAACAAATGGAACATACATGAAATTTCTAAGCAGTCCTGTTGATTACATAATTTTTTAAGAAAAAAGCAAGGTGGAAAAACAAGAAACTGAGAGAAAATGAAATTGGCAGATATGGGATCACCCTAAATGTGTAAAATTTAATGGTGACTTTTCTTATAGAGAAAGAATAAATAGGGCTTCAGCCTGGATTTAAAACCTATTATTTTTTTCCCATTAGCTGAGCATGCTTGTGTTTCAAATCCTTGTGCTAATGGCGGAATTTGCCATGAAATTTCATCTGGGTTTAAATGTCAGTGTCCTAAAGGATGGAGTGGACCAACATGTGCAATTGGTAGGTACTGTCTGAGTCATAACGTTTGTACCTTGCTGTTGAAAAACTCACTTCGTTGCTCAAAAATTTCTTGCAACTCAATTGCCATTTCCTTAGAGATATCTTGAAGGAAGTACCCATTTCTGCAATTCATACATGGGCTTCCCCTTTGTCATCCTCCAGATTATCCATATCATTTTCTTTTAGATTCTAAATATTAAAACTAAATAAAATTCCACAGAGGAATATGCCTTAAAATTATTATGGTCTGTAGCTATAATGCACTGCTTCAGAATGGTAGTAATCTATCCAAACAAGAGAATAAGAGAGATAAGGTATTTTAGGATTGGTAGTTTCAGTTTATTTACTAGAAAATACTGTAATGTTCAACATACAGCTTTTTTCTGAATTAATTAATTTATTTTCCAATGACAGTATATGAAGTCGCATATTAGAATCCTTAACAAAGTTCTAAATATGCCCATAAGTTCAAAAAGTTTGGGTGCAACTTCTTTTTTTTTTTAAAATGTGTGTGTAATAAAATAGTTTATCAGAGAATGAGTAGTAATGATGAAGGGGAGAACGACAATAAATGAGACATAGATGTAAACTGTGTGGAACTTTTCACATACATGAACAACAGGCCAGTATTTTCCCTTTTCTTATTTGATTGATATTCTTTTTTTAACTATGTTAACCCTATTTTAGGATTTGAACCTCTTTATTTAGTTTTTACTTTATTGGCAGTTTTGACAATTGTAGACAGTTCTGGGATTACATGTCAAATTAAATTAGTGTCTGTCTTTGCTTGAAAGATATTTTACAGTTCTAAAGCTATCACAGACAACTGTTTCCCTCCCCAGATATTGATGAATGTGCATCTAACCCTTGCGCTAGTGGTGGTACTTGTGTTGATCGCATTAATGGGTTTGAATGTATATGTCCACAGCAGTTGATTGGGGCAACCTGCCACCTTGGTAAGTCTTAACATTTAAAAAATCTCAAATTATTACTTCAAAAATATTTTTAAATAATTTTTCAGTTATGTTTGCTGAATTATTATTTAGTTACTGCTCATATCACTTTATGAAACGGGTGAAAATTGTTACTATCTTTTCATTGCAGGAGCCATATGCTGTACTACATTTAATCAAAATTCATCTGTAGCATTCCTCTCTGCTGTAGATAATTATCTTTGGCAAAATAACTGGCTAAATTAAACATGTGTAAATGTTTAAGCTACTGTGTTTCACTGCTGAAAGATTTTTGTTCCTACTACATGACCATTCCGTTTTCCTTATTCCTTCATTTGCTTGACTCATTTCATGATTTGTGGTGTGTGCATGCTACAGAATTACTCAGAAACATGGAGCTTTCTGTTCTGAGATGTTTGGGCAGATTCTTTTTGAATGCATAATTCAGGCTTGAGTTAACAACATCAAAAAACAACCCCACAGTTATTTGCCAGGAAAATAGGTAATGGCATTAGAGGAAAATCAGGTCAGTGAGAGCACTGATCTTAATGCCCCAGCTTTATAATCAATTTTTTATTGAGTAAGCAATTGAATAGTTGCATAAGAGGTAGAATAGATGCTGATATTTAACCTTTCTTTTAAAATGCTGCATATATTATCCCGGGTGTCCACATTTGTTGGCTATTCTGCATCTAATCCATAATTGTTAGTTGAAAAATTCCTAATGCAGTTGTGTGCTTTGATTTAGTTTTTTTTAAAAGTTTGAAGTATAATTTTTATTACAGCTATTTCCCTGGATTTTATTTAAACAGTCACTTTCCTAGGGCAAAGAATGCAGCATTGCGAATATCAGCAAATAATTTCAAAGTAATAAATGAAATGTAGCTGATATTTGGAAACCATGGAAGCTTTGCTTTGGTGCAAGGGCAGTCTTTTTCTTGGTTTGTACTTCACTCTCTGCTTTTCTCCTCTTTCACAGATGCTAATGAGTGTGAAGGGAAACCCTGCCTTAATGCTCATTCTTGCAAAAATCTTATTGGTGGATATTATTGTGACTGCATTTCAGGATGGAAAGGAGTAAATTGTCATATCAGTCAGTATTTAATATTTAGTGTATACACTTAGCCCTAAGGGTCTCTTATTTATAGACTAAAAGCAGACAATCCTAAATTAATCCTTATGTATCATTTCCAAACCTAATTTTTTTTACAAATTATGGTGATGCTTTTATCACATACTTCCTTGCATCTAAAGCCTAAGCTTTTGAATTGTGGAATGAACTAACTGAAATTCCTGAGAAATTACTCACATGGAACAATTTGTTCTAAATATTGCTTGACTTGATTTGGGCTGTTTCAAATTTGCATCACTTATAAAATTCTTATTTCCTTTCCTCTGGAAAACATCAGTTTGAATATTTGAAATCAACAGATATCATTAATTATGCTTCAGTGTATTATTTACATTATTTTTTCCATTATTTTAATGCTTTTCCTATCTTATCTCTAGATGTTAATTATTGTCATGGGCAGTGCCAAAATGGAGGGACTTGCAAGGTAAATTTTGTGTTATTTTATGATACTTTGAGCAGCCTTTTAAATTTAAAATTTATCAGGATGATCATAATTGGATCCTGACAGCATTTGTCTTAATCTCCCCCTGTTAATTATTTACATCTTTGTAGGCAAATAACACTGTAGCGATTGCTCATGTATGGACAATACACAGTTCAGGATTCAAATGGGCAGCTGGCAGCCATTCAAGAATATATTTTCAGTAATGTACAGATACTTGAATTGTGACAGTAATTGGGACCTGAATTTCCATCACTAAGTGACATCACAGTCTCTATTGCTGTTGATAACTGAATTCCATCAGTTATTAGGTGAGGACCACCCAATCATGTCTCAGCAGCAGACATTGCAGTAGGACACAGGTTGTAAGTCCCTTCATTCAGCACCATCATAATTTCAAACAGTTGCTGGACAAATGTTTGTTAAACAAGGGCTACCTGTATCAGGCAGCCATATGAGTCATATAAATAAATAAATTCATCCAGTGAAATCAAGGAGATAAAAGGATACATTAAATCCAAGTTTTTGATAATATGGACTAGGTATATTAAAAGCAGTACTGTATGATACTGTTTGACTCTTAATCACCCCCTTTCTGTAAACAAGAGTACTTCAGAAAATATTTATTCAGGTAGGTGTCCCTAATGTTTATGACACTAGAAAGTAGAAAGGCAAATTAAGATTTAAAAACTGTTAATAAGGAAATTCAATTCAAATCCATATGTGAGCATTTAGAGGTTAACTGGGAATAATCTTACTAAAATGTTCATTAAGATTGTTTTAAAGCAGCCTATGAAACATTTATATAGTAATTGTAAAAATTCAGATACAAAATTATTATTACTTAATTTTCTTCTGTGCCCTTTGTGTGGCATAGTCTCTATCAATAAATTAAAACAGCAATACTTGGATGGGAACTTTTTTTTCTAAAAAGACCACAACAGTTGTTTTAAGCATAATACTGGAAACAATGAATCTAAAGCATAAAGGAAGCCATTAAATTACTTTTTTTCTAGACTTCAAACTTTAGTTGAATTGCTTGGCATTACTCATCCCAAACTATTTTCTTACGGGTGTAATGGTGTCTTCTTTAAACACACATGCTTTATCAGCTTTGTTTTTAAAAACAAAGGCAGAAATAGCCACTTTACTTTCATAGACAAATAGACATTAGAGTATTTTAGTCTGTGGGTCTCGATTTAAAGTTATAAGAGAATCAGCCTAGAGAATCCATTGTCCCAGTCATTCTTTTTAGAAAATTTCTGGAATGTTATTTTAAATTGTAATCTTTTTTCATTAAAACTTTTAGTATCTTCTAGAAATGATTATAAATTTTTTTCTATTTGTCCATGCAGGATGAAGTGAATGGCTATCATTGCACATGCCATCCTGCTTTCATAGGCAAGAACTGTGAAAAAAAAGTTGATGACTGCATGAGCAACCCATGTCAGAATGCAGGTCACTGTACTAACTTCGTCAATGGATTCCATTGTCTTTGCCCTCGTGGCTTCTCAGGAGAATTCTGTGAGGTGAAGATACTTTAGACTTGTTAGAATGCTTGGATGGTCTGAATTCTAGAGCAACTTGAGTGTTTGTTGTTATGGATGAATGGAACAGTTCATTTATTGCCCCAGAGGAACAGTAAATTTGGTGCAAAATAGTCCTGCCATTTAAGCATAGTGCATATAAAAGAAAGAGCCCATTAAGAGCTCACCAATACTATTTTTCTTTTTCTTTCTCCTTTTTTGTTTTCTCCCCCCCCCCCTTTTATTTTTTTGAGTACAACAGAAAGCTGTCCTTTCATTTTCCCCAAATTCATCTAGATCCCAATTAAGTGATTTTGCTTCATAGCATGTGTCAACTATTGCAGTAGAAATTAATTATTGTTACAAGCTTTTTTAGGAAAGGAAGTACTTGGAAGGACATTTCTTCAGGATGTTCTCAAGCTGTCATCTTTCCCTCCAAGGAGCACTATTTTTTAAGTAGTAGCATATTTGGAATATACAACAAACAAGTGTGAATGTTGATCCTTTCCTTTTCCCTTTCCTTTCCTTTCCTTTCCTTTCCTTCTTCTTTTTCTTATACTTTCCACCACCACTGTTATAGACTACAAATTAAATTCTAAATCCAGTGTTCAATGGGCATTATTGAAGTATAGATTTATACATCAATGTTCACTGCATTTCACTCCAGTATATTCAGGAATAAGTTATTGATTGGAAGTATTAATTACTGCTCTACATCTAAATTCTATTGTGGGAGGCAGGGTGGGTCATAATCTGCTTCAAATTTGAACAGACTAATGAACTGTTAGGACCAATCTCTTGTCTGGCAAAGGAATTGTTTCATGCAAAAATCTGGACATCTAATACCATTCCGTCAGTCAGGCTGTTTGAATTAAAGATTGCATATAGCAGGCCAAGGTATTTTTTCCTGAGAAAATCCTATACTATTCATTAGGTATAGGAGGAAAGAGGTATAGTTGTGTATTGTCTTATAAGCAACTGAGTAATGTACAGGCATTCTAATAAGGCTATGCTGCTATAATCACAATAATGTGTTCTAGATTGATTTCCTTTTTGTTGAAGACAAAAGAAAAAAGTGTACTTTTATTGACATAAATGAGAAATGAGAGTAAATAATATATTTCCATCCCAAAGCTAGATGAACTGTCAATTGAGTAAAAGGTTCTCCAGCTCTCATGAGCAAAATAAATTTCAAATTTACATCTGTTTGGCAGAAAATAATTAAAATTGTTAGTTTGGAAATCAAATATTTTCAAAGAACCACCCCTATAATACTCTCTACACCTTTTTCGCCCCCAGAATCTCAAAGCAGTTTGAAAACAATTGTTTCTGCAAAAGATAATCCTAGTAGTTCTTTTGAGGAGACAGATCGAAAAACAGTCAAGTTACCTTTCTTTTTGGAAAACTTGCTAGCTACCACATAAGAAATAGGATGTAAATGAATTTCCGCAAATGGTCCCACAAACTCCACAGAGCTTCAGATTTTATAAAAACAAATTAGTTTGGTAGTGGTTTCAAATAGCAGCTGAGCCATACATAAATCTGCTCAACTACCAAATTCATCTTTAAGTGCAAGATGCATTTTAACTGAAATTCTATTATAAGAAGCCTTTCAGGTGAGAATTAGGGTCTGTCCACCTATGATTTAGAATTTAAACTTAATTTGATGCATAGAAAAAAGAGGGTGTATTAGAGATTATATGGTAGAGAAATAGATTAATAACATTATTGAACTGAAATTCTTAGCAAAGCAATGCATTCAGTTAGTGTGCTTTAATGATTAATAAACTGGATTGGGATTGAAAAGATACAGGTTCAAGACTGCCTTTAGCCATGAAATATTGCTCCAAGATTTTGGATTAGTCATTCACACTCTGCCAAACCTAATCTACAACTTTATTGTGCCAATACAATGAAGGAAGATCCCCATTTAAGTCACTTTGAGCTCTAGATGTCAGGATAGTCATCTAGAGGTTGAATACTTGATATAAATTAGAATTTAATTTTAGTGACATATCACTTCTCTCTTTTTTAAGTCCATAACTAAGCTGTAAAAATTAGAGTAACTATCTTGTGGAATATTGTTACAAAACTAACAATGCAGTTTAACTCTTTTGTAGATTGATATAGATCTCTGTAAGCCTAACCCTTGCCAAAACGGAGCTCAGTGTTATGATCTGAGAGAAGACTATTATTGTGCTTGCTCTGATGATTACGATGGAAAGAATTGCTCTCACCTCAAGGATCACTGTAAAAATAACTCTTGTAAAGGTACTGTCTGTGAAATTTTGACTGTGTAACCAAATACCAGAAATCTTACAATAATAGGATACTTTCAGGAAAAAATTATGTTCAGTGATTTTTCTTAATTAGTATTACAGATTTTAACAATATGAAGGACAAACTTAAATGCATATAAATTTGATTTTTTTTAAATGAAATCAAAGGAAGAAAGGGAAATAACAAGCCTCAGTCCTTCCACAGAATATATGGAGATGAATTTGAATTATTTTATTTATCCCTAGAGAATCTGTCGATCATTTTTTCTTAGATAAAACTAAGGTAATAATCTTATACACTTGTTCTTGTTTGCATTATCAAACTTGCTTTCCAGCAGTAGATTGAATTCTGTTTTGAGAGTCAGTGAAGCAGACAATAGTAGCATAAGCAATCATATTCTTTGTCTTCCTCTAGCCTCTTTTTGTCTCCAAATCTGATTCAGAGAACTGGGAACTATTTAGAGCAGATTTAAAAGCTCACACATAGGGAAAATTCTAATACAGTTCAAAGTGTCTTCATATGATGATGGTTAGCCAATTACTATTTTGTAAGAGCATTATGAAGACAAAAGGAAATATTTTGTGCCAGAATTAAGAAACTACAGGTTTATGATGACCTTCTTTCCTAGAGGGGTAGCTTACATGCATAATTTTCTCTTATTCTTAGTAATAGACAGCTGTACAATAGAAGTCTTCACAAATGCTACTCAGAATGGCATTCGTTTAATCTCATCCAGTGTATGTGGGCCTCATGGACGCTGCATCAGTCAACCAGGAGGAAATTTTACTTGTGCCTGTGAAAAGGGATTTACTGGAGCATACTGTCATGAAAGTATGTAAAAAAATATTAAAAAACAAGGCTTGAGTACTTGGGCTTAATTTATAAACATTACTTCTTAATTGTTTAAAATGATTCCATAGGTACATAATAGGATTTAGAAGTGTAAGTTAGTTGTAGACTCAGTTTGATCATAGCAACAGCACTATAGCAATACACTTAGATTTATATACCACTTTATAGTACTTTCCAGTCCCCTCTAAGCGGTTTACAGAATCAGCATGTTGCCCCCAACAATCTGGGTCCTCATTTTATCCACCTCGGAAGGATGGAAGGCTGAGTCAACTTTGAGCCTGGTGGGATTTGAACCTGCAGACAGAAGTACTGCTGTACTGCAGTACTGTCACTTAATCATGAGTGACTATTTCTATGAATAGTAGCCATTTGCCTCCAATAGAGAGGTGGGCAGGTGTCTTTGCACAAACAGCTTCTCTGTTGCACAAATACTAGATGATAGTTGTTCATTAGTGAGCTGTTTAAAGATCCACTGTATAATGACTAGATTGTTATTGTTTGGTAAATTTACAAGAGCACACTCTTGCTCTTTCTCAGTGATACCAAGGTTTTGTTCAAAAAAGGCATTTTGTAGTGAAATGTATATTGCATGGATATAGGATACAGATGTACAGGCACAGAAAATTGTAGATCTATATATAAGGTCTGCAGAGTTTATGAATGAATCAGAATCGTTTGGTTGATTTTTGGCAAGAATTTGTAGCCTGGCTTTACAGAAGCAATGATAAAATCACTGCTGAGTGAAGAGTGGTCAGAGTGAAACTTAGAAACACAGCTGCCTGGTATCTTGTTTCCTGGCCCACAACCTGCTATTTTACATTTGGCCACATTTGATAAATAAGTTTTGTAGTAAAATATTTAAGAGATATAAATAGCCCTGCAAAGTAATAAAGACTTCACAAAGCAAGAGCCCATTCAGATAATATCTTAAATGTAGCTAGATTTTAGACTGTTTAAATAAATTGTTACATGGTAGTTTTTTGAACAAAAGAAAAAGTAATCACTTCAGACTTGCTTCATTGGAGTAGAAAAGCGAACATTGGACTTAGTTAAGCACTGGAAAGGATTTTTTGTGGTAGAATATTATTAGAAATGAATGGAACATTTTTTTCCTCACATTAATTTCATATTTGTTTTATACTTACTAATTTTGAACAATTGTTGAAGAATTTTGTTAAAGGTGTTTCTGTTTCTTCCAAATAGTCACTATAAAACAAACAGATAATAATCTAGTAATTTTGTATTATTATTCTATAGATATTGATGACTGTCTTGAAAAACCCTGCAAGAATGGTGGAACTTGCATAGATGAAGTCAATGATTTCAGATGCTTCTGTCGGAATGGCTGGGAAGGAAAATTATGTGACATTAGTGAGTATAGCTAAATATTAATATATTTTAATTAGCCATTGAAATATTTTCATCACTTGTAGTTTTTAGGGATTTTATTTATGATAGTGAAAAAAGAAATATGGGTTTGTATTCTTAACTCTCAATCACATGTCAAGATATATTATAACTAGTTTAGTTCATATGTAAAGATACAGAAGAATAGAATTGGAGGAAGAAATATAAAGGATTTAAAGATTATAAAAATTAGATAAGATGTGCATTTTTAAGAAGAAAAATCATTCCTCTATTATATTATTATAATATATATTTGATTATATATCCTAATAATAATCATGTATCAAACATGCTTTAAAGCATTTATTAAAATGAATAAAGTCAACCAAAATAAAAAGAATTATCAAACAAAGTTGACAAGAATTTCTAGTTAATTTGAAACAGTCCATATTATCTTGAAAACCAGTCAGACAGAATTTGGAATTTTAAAATCTCACGTTAAGAAAAACTTGAATTTTGTATGGTTATATGTTCTTGTTCTGATCAGCTTGTGACTAATATACTTGTCTCAAATCAACAATTCTCAAAATAAAAATTTCAAATAAATTTTGCATCAATAATGATAGCATTTTGTTGCTAATCTTCATTCAGTCTTTTCTATAACAGGCTGTTTACTTTGTGAGATAGGTATTTGTTGTATAGAGTGATTGGCTTTGAATTACCATATAGATAGTGGGGACTTGAAACTGGTTATTTTTGCTCTCATCCAATATCTTTACACTGATTCTCTACTAAACTAAATAATAAAGTATTTCAGTTTGGTTTTAACTTAACATACTGTACAAATCCAGCAGTTGTTGTTCAGTGCAATTTAATTAACAGAATTTGGATTTGTATCATATAGGTTAAGTTGTGACCCACATTAATTTACTCAAAGTTATCCAGGGATCTATAGCATTTAAATCCAGATTAATGAGACTAGATTAAGTTTGGTTTAATGGATTGTTGTTTATGAAGATTCTTCTTTTCACAGATATTTTTTGTTCAATTCTTTATGAATTTTACAGATTTTAATGACTGTTCACCAAATCCATGTCACAACGGAGGCCAGTGCATTGATTTAGAGAATGACTTCTATTGTGCATGCAAAAATGGCTGGAAGGGAAAAACATGCCATTCAAGTAAGTTTGTTGTAGGTAGTTTGCTGCTTAAAATATTCAAAAGTTGAAAATAGAACTTTTAAGAATGGCCCCAAAAAAAAGTGATGAAAAAAAAAGTGATACAAATTAATCTACAATTAAGTCTAATGAAACAATCTGGATAATAGGGAAGAGTATAATAAAATATCAAATTATAAATCATAGCTTCTAGTCATCATTTAAAATTAATATTTATAAAATAATGCCATTTGAAATTATCTTCACAAATAATTTACCATATTTTTCTGTGTATAAGACACTCCAGAATATAAAACGCACTTAGTTTTTGGGAAGGAAAATAAGAAAAAAAAAGTCTGCCTCTTCCAATGATCATCTGTTCCAGGCTGAGGCCTATTGGCCCCTCTACGTGCCCTTTTTTTGGTCCTTTTTTCGGCTTGTTTTTCGACCTGTTTTTTCAGTTCATTTTACAGCCTTTTGGGGGGCTGAAAAAAGGCCAAAAAACGGACGGATGGGTGAGGCTTTGGCAACATTTGCTGTATAAGACGTACAGACATTTTCACTCACATTTGTTGGGGGAAAGTGTGTCTTATACATCGAAAAATAAGGTATTTTATTTAGAAAGGGCAATGCAGCAAAATAGTGCTTCACATCAAGTAAAAGCAAAATGGTGTTTCATATGAAGTAGGAGCACTTAACTAGCATCTCTCTTCAGCTCCTTAAAACAGTTCCATATTTTCCTAGCATTATGTATCTGCCTACGTAGCTACAGCATTATCACAAGAGTGCTGTTTTTGTCTTTAAATATGTGAAGCACTGCACACCTGAAATAGAAAATAAGTTGAATTCTAATAGGTCTAATAGTATACATAATCCTATGTAACTAAAAATATCCATACCTTCTATAACAATGAATTCTATTGTGTATTTGATAGGCTGCTTTAATTTGCTTTTGTGATACTTTAGGTAAGTACCAGTGTGATGCAAATACTTGTACAAATGGAGGAACATGTTACGATGATGGAGACACTTTTCGATGCTCTTGTCCTCCGGAATGGAAAGGAAGCACTTGCAATATTGGTAAGTATTTAATCTTAGATTGTCTCTAAATTGAGAGAATGTCTTGGCTGAGAAGCTAATACAAGTAGTCTGTTTCTTCATTCTGTGATCCAGAAAAAGTTATCTAGAATAGTGTACTAGTGTTGATTATATTGGGGGGGGGGGGGTGTTTGAGATGATTGTCCTCCATTAAGGTAGAATTGAATAATCAATCCTAAAAATACCAATCCTTTTTTATGGCTCCAAAACTCTTTTAATTGTCATTATTCCAAATGAAAGGTATCATTTCTCACTATTTTGAGGCAGGAAATGTATAAAAATCCGGCTCAGTCTTAATTATTTTATCTGCTATCTGCTGTGTTATAATTGAAGTTTTAGTATTTTTATGCTTTAAGCCTCCCAGAATCGGATGGGTGCCAAATGTGTGTATGTGTGTGTGTGTAGAGAAAGACGGGGGGAGGGAAGAAAAAGAAAGAAAGGAACGAACGA
>JAEANM010004460.1:0-20791 GCA_017656035.1 Myanophis thanlyinensis
TATCTTGGAACATAATTTGTAAGTAGAGACTATTTTTTTCTCGTCCTCTTTTTTGGAAATCAAATATGGTCACCCTAGCCTTCAGGTGCTTTGTGGCAGCCCCTGAGATATCAGAATACTTCTAATATATTATTCCTAGTCCTCCTCCTCATTAAATTAGACATACCCAATTCCTGCAACTATTCTTCATATGTTTTAGCCTCCAGTCTCCATCTTTGTTGAATTCTGGACTCTTCCTAGAGGCTCAATATCTTTTTATATTGTGACCAAAACTGGGTTTAACATTCCAAGTGCGGTCTTACCAAGGCATCATAAAGCAGTACTAACACTTTACGTGATCTTGATTCTATCCCTCTGTTAATGCAGCCCAGGAGTGAGTTGGCTTCTTTGGCAGCTGCAGCACATTGCTGGTTCATATTTAAGTAATTGTCTACTAAGATTCCTCTCACAGTTATTACTATTGAGCTAGGTACCAACTATTCTATACCTGTGCATTTGGTTTTGCTTGCCTAAATATGGAATCTTACTTTTTTCACCATTTAATTTCATTTTATTAGATAGGGTCCAGCATTCAAGTCTGTCAATAAATTTTGGTATCTTTTAGAGCAGGGGTTCAATTTCATTGAGGGCCATATCAGGGTTAGGGTAAGATAATTGGGTTTGACCTTGGAGGGATGGGTGGGCATGGCCATGGTGGGCGTGACACAGGACCGCACCTCTGCAGACATGATTTTATAAATTTATAAAAATAGGGAGGCGTACATTTCTGTGATTTTGTTTTTTTAATACTTACTTGATCACCTTATGAGAGAGAGACCAGATCAAGAAACTGACTCCATAGGAAGACTAGAACTATAAATTATTGACGTAGGTTACAGTAGCAGAATCCTGCAAACCTGAAAGGTAAAATATTTTACCCCCCCTTCTATAACCTCCTGGCCCATTCTGGAGGCCCCATTTTGGGCCTGAAAGGCCTCCTGGAGCATTCCAGAAGCCAAAAGCAGTTGCAGGGTGTGTGTGCCCTACCCGTGCCCCATTTTTGGTAGCAGAGGCACCTCAGGCCAGTCCTTTGTTATTTCCAGACCAGCCCCGCAGGCCAGATCTAAGCAACCTGTGGGGCACATCCAGCCTGCGGGCCTTGAGTTTAACACCCCTGTTTTAGAGTGTTGGCTATTCCCATCAGCTTGGTATTGTCTACAAATTTGAGGAACTCCCCTTCTACCCCCTCAACAGAATCTTGCTAAGCTGGAAGCACTTCCTCTTCCCTTTTCTTCCTTCTCCCTTCCTTTTCTTTCTAGAAAACTAAGGACGATCCTCTCTAGGATGCTTTCTCCACCTCTATCTCTCTTTTGGATTCAGATTTAGTTTGTCTAGGCAGCTGCTCTTCCGTCTCCCAGGTTATTCACACAGTCCATTACAGCCAACCATCTGCATCAGAACCACCTGTGATAGATAAGCAGCTGCTGGGTTAAGGGGAAAGATGGACTGTATGGGAAAGATACATGGATAGAGGAACAACAGATAGCATGGTCTTCACAAGCAGGTGTACCTAACATATACCTTATCTTGCACTTAATTCAAAGTGTTTCATGGGAAACAGATAACTTAGTTAGATTTTTCACAAAGAGGTGACCTTCTGTATCCCTGGTATGATTTTTGCTGTACTGATTATATCTCTTTTCAGTCAGTGTCTGCTGAGGAATAGGCATTTTAGCTTTGAGTCTGGATCATTCAGTCACTTTAGCTAGGTAGATGCAGGATTGCCCTCTCTTAAAAGAGGCTGACACTTAGGCGTTTTTCTTTGTTCAAGGCTTGCCTTCTTCCAGTCAGGAATGAGAACAGAGACTCAAGCAGAGACACAGAGTAAGATGGGACAGAACTCCATTTGAAAACAACACAGGAGCAAATGATGGCAAAAGACTTAAGATCCTGAGGTATCATCAGAAGCCGGACAGAATAACCTCTTAAACTATATAGGCAAATATTCTGAGGTGATAAAAAGAAGTCACCTCATATGAGGTAGGATCTCGGCAGCAGTGAAAAATTCAGATTCTAAAATTGCATATTTGGAGGTTTAAACATAAAATGCACTTCTATTTTAAAATCAAGGAATTCTTGGCAGCAATGAGAAGTTTAGGAAAAATAGCTCTACTTTTATATCTTACTTTGTGCCTAATATAATCCTTTTGCATATTATTCCAACATCTTGACAAAAAAATAAAGTGGTCCAATACCATTATCCTCTATTACAGGAAGCCAAGGAGTGAGGGAAAGATGGAGACCATAAAGACCGGACATTTGAACAATCTATTTTACTTTTTATGTATTTGATTTATATCTCATTTTCCCTCTCAATATTTTTTCCCTAGCATTGTCCCACATTTTCCGCTCCCCACCCCCCATCGCCCTTTGGATCAACCAATTATTGATCCATGAGTTATGACAGGAATTGACTGACCAGCTAGTCACCCGAGCTTGATGTCATGGGCTGAGAGAGAGAATGACTGGCCAAGGTCACCCAGCAGGCTTTTCTGCCTAAGGGAGGAATAGAAATCCCAGTCTCCTGGTTTCTAGCCTGATGCTTTCACCACTGCACCAAACTGGCACTCTCACTTTTCCTCTCAGGGCGGTACTATTAAAATGATATGAAAAGTTCCAAGTTGAGGAAAACTCCTCTACAATATAAAGAAAATATGAGCCTGCTTGACTCAGTAAGTCAACTGGAGCCGATACAGAACAAGCCCTCCAGTTTCCCAATATGAGCCTGAAGGAACCCCATTTTTGAAATTGGCTGCCAAAGAGCCAGAAAATGCACCCCCTAAACTAAGAGTAGGGAAAAACACAAGTGTATTGGTTTAGGAGTAGACATTGAAATGTTGAAATACTTATTAAATGCTAAATATAAAACCTCTCAACACAAGGAAAGGGAAGCTGCACCGGAAATGCGTGTTGTGTCTGTCTGAGCCTATTAATGATGACTGGGCATCTTTGGGCCCCTTCTGGTTATTCTTTAGCTGTAAACCAGGCTTGGGCTGGACAGATTTTCACACCGCAAGTCCTGCCTGTGAAGGACCATAAAGGAGAAAGCCAGTATTGCCACGCAGCTGCCCTCTTGCCTTCGCTGCCCCATTCACCTGCTTCAAGATTGTCATGGAAACAGGCTCGGTGTTTTTCAAGTCACCTAGGTGACGAATCTGAGCTCCATTTCCCAGGCGAGAGGGAGACGCAGAGGGGCTTGGAGGGAGGGCAAGGTGAAGGGCGGAGGGAGGAGCTAGGCAGGAGCTAGATCCAGCATGGCTTTTCTGAATGGATGTCTGTGTCTCCCACCCAAGCCCAGCAAGGATGTGCCTGCCTGCAGCTGCGCCTGGATGGTATATTTATGAGCACTGAGCAGCAGTATATAACCACGGGGATGGGGCTGATTGAGCAGCCTGTTATCTCGGCAGCTAAATGGGTAATTGGGAGCAGGAGACGCTATCGGCGGCGGCGATAAATCCCCCAGCAAAGCCAGTGCATTAACCAGGGCTTTAATATCAATTATCCCTCCCAGCAGTGCAGAATGGAGGAAACGATGTATTTAAGCACAGCAGGGGTTTTCTTGGGCTGCCCCAATCCAAACACTAAGAAAAGAAAGAAAAAAAGCCCAAATGCAAGATTGGGGAGTGGTTGGAGTGGCAGATCTAAACTACAGTAATCCAGTTTGCAAGGAGTGGGGGAAGCTGAGAACGTGCAGGAGTCTTCATTTAGCTCAATGCCCTGCACACTTCTAAAATAGGCATATGGAAACAGGAGAGGAGGAAGCCAAAGCAGCTCCTCAACAAAGTCAACAAGGATGGAGGATCTTATCCTGGTCACCAAATGCCCATAATACGCACACAGTTGGCATTATGGAGAGTAGTAGGCTCAGGTGTAACTTGCAAATAGGCTTTTCACTTTTTGAAGGATCAAATGGTCTCTATTGTGTAGTAGACTGCAGTAGGCAAGAACAAACTAGCATAGATGCAACAGCATTCATTGACTCAACTGGAATGAATGAACAACAGGCAAATCCCTGTACAGTACTTGAAAAAGTCCGCCCAAATATGAATGTGCTAAATTTCCCTCCAAAACAGTTGAAGTTAACAGTTAGAGTCATCCTAAGGTTAGTTTCATTTTAGCAAGCCCTAACAACACAACTATATATATTCAATACATAACAGTCTCCTTAAAGCTTCCTAGTCAATTGGCACCTGGAGAGCCAACTGAATAGATACTGATGCCATCATCACTACTTCCACCACTGAGGTGACATGTATTTGGTTTCTAGTTCCTAGAAACTGTTAGAAACTGATCCTAAATCCATATCTTTAGGTGCATGTTAGCAGGCACAATCTATATACTGTAAATCATGTGCCCCCTACCTATGAGTGTGCTGCTGAGATTTTGTGATTAAGTCTTAGTTTAGTTCTTCTTCATGGGCAAATTGTTGACTTCATAGTGTCCTGAACTTCCCAGTCTTTATTCTAATAATTGCCATAAGATATGATTAATATATTCATGATTCTATGTTCTTTCTCCAATACAAAACCTCCACGCAGTCTATTTTTTTCTCCTACCTCCTGTAAAATAATTAGATTGGCTTGTTGTAAAGTGGTAATTCCTGATACAGCTTGTTTGTGATTCAGTTGGTTTATTACTTACACTCTGACTACATCTGATGACTTAGGGTTTATTCAATCTATGGTTAAACCATGGTTATGTGTGTTACAGGAACGCAGCTATGATAAAAAGCTTGTGAAGCACAACTGAGAAATGGGTATATTATGAGAACTTTGACCTTCCCCACTTCAGAGTTTCAGAAACTACTTTGTGCTTTCTATCTGTCTTATGGATTGCTCATTGCTGCAATCAATGAGCAGAGTTTGGTAAAACTTCAGAAAACAAGTTCAGAATGTTGGATTTCCCAGTAAAAGCAATATGTAGCAGTTCTTACCCAAGCAGGGTGATTTGTGACAAAGCAAAACAATACATAGAAATACTGTCCAAAAATATTCTACTTAGATGTTGGCTGCTATGGCAAACCAAGGAGACTTGCTTGGCAGTGTCATAAATAATATCAGATAAAAGATAAACAATGTAGGAGATCAACATTCTTTGAAAAACAGACCTCAAGAGAATGAAAGCAAACTTTTCTCAGCGCAATTTATGCACAGTTTTGACTGGTAATATATCATAACTCATCTTGTTCACTGGGAGAACAATGTTTTCTTCCAGATTCAATTTCTGGCATTTCTAGGTAGGTCTGAAATCTTAGGCCCTTCCTCCAGATGCATTTTCCAAATAGTGATTATGAGAGTTCTGGGGTCCAATACCCCCCAAGGGAATCAGTTTCAGCACAGAGGTGAGATAGATGGACTCAGTTTGACTCTATTATATAGGGCAACATCCCCTGCTCCAATACTTCCTTGGCACTGGGTGAGGTAGGAGTAATGAAACTAATTATCTCAAGAATGAAAATTCAAATTAATATGCAAATTTCAGGTAAGCACATCTTCTAAAACTCTACTTCTTTTGTATAAGTGGATATCGGAGGGGGTTGGTTACAGCTGAGATAGGAAATGGGAGATGGGCTAACTTTCCCATTAAGGATCTTCTTTGACAATTTATCTGAGTATAAAAATACCTTATTAAGCTTAGAACAGTTGATAGTTCTTTCTGCAGTAATTGATGCCACTGGTCCTTACAGATTTCATTGAAGTAAATCTCAATTAATATGCAAATTTGGTGTAAGCACATCTTCTAAAATCCATTTCCTTGGTATAAGTTCATCACCTCTTGACTTTTTCTGGTTATCAAATGACAAAATGGTTTTGGACCACAAATTCAGACAAATGTTTTTTTTCCCCCAACAAAAGAAGGATGACAAATTATATAAACATCTAGACTAAACCACATTAAGGCTATCTTATTTTCATAAAGGCCTTCTGCAAGATAGAGACTTAATCTCATTCCCACTACAGTCTACATCGTAGTGATCCCATAAATATATTTTGCAAATTCTCCAAATAGCAAGGTTCAGTAGATTTTATTGCAATTTAACCACATCTGCTGGATAAAATTCCCATTTCAAGCAACTATTCATCCTTCCTTTATGTAGCTGCTTCTTTCTTTACCTCCTATTGTGTTCTTATAGGTCGTACCCCTTCTTTACTTACTACAATCAGCTGTTTTGAAAAATCTTAACCTCTGAAAGTAATTATAGAGGTTTATCAAAATTTAACTTACCCCCAGAGCAGTCATAACACCACATGGCACAAATGAGACATAACCACTAAGGACTTCCATCTAGGAAGCAGAATAAAGAAGTAACTAAAGTCAATTTCAATCACAGTGATTAAAATCTATAAAAGGAGCACATCAGATTTTGGACTTTAAAAATAATAGTGGCTATCATTGATGTATGTGTGCGTGCATGAGTGTGTGTGTATATGTGTGTGCACATGCACACATACACATGCACACACATAGACACTTTATGCATGTGTGATATTATCAGATATCACTTTTGTATAAAATATTGAGTAAGTAGGGATCGTCAGTTCTGCCTTAGGTGTGGCTCAAGACAACATTTTGGCTTGTCTTAGCAATGAAAGAAAACAATCATGTATATCTCAGACAAAAAGGCTGACTTTCCACACAAAAAGAGTAAAGAAATTATGTCTTGCTTCTAAATGGAAAATCTGTTGGAAAGTAGAAAAGAATGATTGCGGGAGGAAGTTTCTTACTCTCTGATATTATCTGACCCTCTAAATTGGTGGTGGACAGTCCAACCTTTAGACTAGATTTTGTGCCTTTTCTCCCCTCTAAAATAGTCTTATTCTCAAAATCCTCTCTGCCTGAATCCACAGGAATGCAAGGCTCTTTTTCAAGAACACATCTCCCCAAGTCATCTGGTTCTTGGAATAATTAATTCATTTCTACGTGCCAGCAGGAAATAACCACCAATGATCTGGTCAATTGTGTAACAGCCATTTTCTGCACATTTTCAGCCACCATGGAAGAGGCTGGAAGAATGTGGCTTTGTCCCCCCCTTTTTTTTTCCACCCCAGAAACTAAAAGAGACAAAAATAAAAGCTCCTGGAGAAGCACATTTTCATAAGATGATTGTCTCTCTTAGAAAGAAGAAATTAACTGTGAAGTGCAATGATAGATGCAGCTGATTGCACAATGTAGACAGAGAGGTCATTCACCCCACCCCCCAAAAAGACCCAGGACTATTTCAGTCAAATCCTTCTTGATTTAGTTGTATGGAATTTGCATGATCCATGAGAACAGGTCTAGAATGCATCCCATCCACTGCTGAAATAAAAGCTCGTCCTTAATTTAGATCAGCCTGAATGAATCCATCTATGTGTGTCTTGTGTGAATGTTGCTGATAATTCCATGGTTATAAACCTAGTCAAGTGGGTGGATTTCTTATGTGTGGAAATCTCACAGATGTCTCGGCTGGCAACTGCACTGAGTCACGAGAATTCTTTGAGGTTATTTGAAGGATGTCAGCTCCTGGCATCTCCTAAATGTGCTCATCACTCAACAAAAAGAGAGGTTTCCTGGGCCCTCACCCTTTGGGACAAAATTCTGCCTGAGTATATCTCCCAGAGGATGGGCAACCCAAAGAGGACAACCAATCATAGAGTAAGCATTCATTTGTGCATTTAATTTACAGAGGTGGTGTTTGATTCAAGCTTGTACATTAAATCGGGCTTCTTCTGTTTCTATTGACCTAATATATTATTCTTCCTTAACTTTGCAATCTTCCAGAGTCCCTTCAATTCACCAATATAAAGAAGGACCATTGTAGGATAATGGTTAGAGCACAGGAGTCCAGATGACATCCCGCTCAGCTATGATCAGAGATAGTGAGGTCTGGGACTGACAAATCAGAGGTGAAATTCAGCAGGTTCTCTAGAACCAGTAAATTTTCTGAACAGTGTGGAGAACCAGTTGTTAGAAGAAATCTCCTTTTTTTTTCCATTTTACAGAGTTAATCCTGTAAGGAAGGCAGGAAAAAAACATCCTGGTGTTTCTAGCCTAATCTTTATTGCCCTGCTTACAAAAACTGCCCACCCAATTACATGACCCCTCCCAGCCATGCCCACCAAGCCACGCCCATAGAACCAGTAGTAAAAAAATTTGAATTCCACCATTGTGACAAATGCCTTTTACAGATACAGCTGATTGTGCAATGTGGGCAGTGAGGTCATTCATACCCCAAAAGGCCCAGGACTGTTTCAGTCAACTCCTTTTTTCCTTAGTTGTCTGGGTTAGAGATTCACATGACGCGGCCCCCTCCCCCCATTACTATTAGTCCAAACAAACTAGTTTCCCCTAACAAGACAGCCTTCAAAGTTACTGGGATTATAACTCCTCCAAATTCCCTGGCAGTTAAATAGATGATAGGCTTGTTTTGTATCAAGATCATGACTTCACATCATTTGGGGAAGCCAATAGCACCTTTTCTTTGCAATCCATTCACCCCTGCATGCCCCTGCAAGCTTACCTTGGCTCTTCCTTATGTGCATATACGAGGAATATGAATGATCTGCAGTGACAATCAAGCCTGCTGCCTGTTCTCGAGACAGGTAGCTTATTGCTAGGTCCAGCATAGAATCAAGATTGATGGCAGAAGATCTAAGCAGGCCTGCGGTTTCCGCTGCCCACCATAATGGCAAACTGCCAGGGACCTGCCATCTGATAGGGCATTTTGGCATCGTCTTTCTCCCCCTCACCTTACTATGAAATAGGGCAGCAAAGGTAAGGCTTTTGTACTGGGCTCTCTGGGTGGCTTTGGAAGGTGGGTGGATGCATTGGGGGGGGGGTTGCATGGGGGGTTACTAGGATGGCCCTCCTGCCAGCAGCAGTTCAACTCTGCCTGCAGGGTTCTAAGCCAACTGAGGTTTAGCTTGACAGTCGAACAACATGGTGCTAAGTAGGTCCCTTTCCAATATACACAGGTGGTTGGGGAAGGGAAAATAAACAGTGTATGGTTTTTGTAGCTATTATATACGGAGTGCACTGGAGCTCTGCTCCAGGAATTGGGCTGGGGTGTCCAAGAAGATGGCAAATGAGTGTGACCTACCTATTTTTGCCCTCAGGATTGCCCAGGCACAAAACCCACAGGGACTGCTAGCTCACCTGCCATTCAAGCACTACTTTGCATGTTATTTTGGGTTATGGTAATGTAATGTATATGTGCAAGGCAGATTCTGAGAAGATCCAAAAACTCACCTCTTCTCAGACTGGTTAGTTATTATTACCGACCTGACAGGGGGAGAAACTGCCAAACAGAGTGTGAGCTCATTTAGGGAAATGGATGCGTTGTGAGAGGCATGAATATTATGTGCAGTTACACACTGTAGGGGGGCACTGCCAGGCACACACATTCGCACACAATCCCTCTGACAGAGATGGAGACGAAAGGAAGTGTGTTTGTCATGGTAGGGAGGGATTTGGGCCCTACTTAGAAATAGCACCTCTTCTCCAGATAAGGGAGAAGCTGCTCTGGGACCTGCACATGATGCCCCCTGCAGGGGGGGGGGAGGGCAGGTGAGTGACAGGAGAGCAGCATTTGCTGAAAATCACAGTAAGGGATTAAATGGAATTGGGGGGGGGAGGCATGCTCAGAGCAGTGGAGGAATTCAATACTTTTTTTACTACCAGTTCTGTGGGCACGGTTTGATGGGCATGGCTGGGGGGGTGTCATGTGACTGGGTGGGCAATTTCTGTAAGCAGGGCAATAAAGATTGGGCTAGAAACAACCCCAGGATGTTTTTTTCCTGCCTTCCTTACAGGATTAGCCCTGTAAAGAGGGAAAAAAACAAAAGGAGATTTCTTCTAACAACAGGTTCTCCAAACTGCTTATAAAATTCACTACAGGTTCTAGCGAACCTGCTAGAACCTGTTGAATTTCACCTCTGGCTCAGAGGTCCAAGTCCTGCAGCACCACTACGGTTCCTCGGACAACCCCCCTCTTAATCAGGGTTACAGCTAACTCTCCAATGTTAAGGTTTTTTAAAAAGCTTCAGCTGGAAAAAAATAGGGGTGAGAAATACAAATGTCTGTGATTCAGTCACTGTATCACTTTGTTCCTCTCCCTGACTAAATTCCACCAAACTATGGTGATAGGATTTTACAAATGCAACATAATAATATCGACACTCCTGAATAATGTTCTTGAACAACTGAAATCAAGATCCATAGGCCTTCAGTCCTTGGTTTCAGCACTCTCGACAGTAAGAGAATATGCTGCTCTTCATATATCTATTTGTGATGCAGCAGTCACTTATTAGCCACATTGTGGCTCAATGTTCTGAGAATTGTAGTCCAAGCCTTTTGGGGGCAAGATAAAAGCTGGGGAAAGATTTTTCAATCAGCAGCAGTACAGAGTCTCTTTGTCTCAGTTTACTACAAAGATAGTGATCCCAGGTACAGACCTTGTATATAAATAGATCTAAAACTGCGCTAACTTTAGCAACAAGGGCAAACATACTGCACATATAATGTTTCTCCAAAGACACTGGTGCTCAAGAATGGTGATCTTTCTTTTCTTTTTCCATCCTAAAGTGACCTCTGAATTATCCATTTAAAATCTGGGCAGAAAATATGCTCTCCAATCTATGTACAGAATTCTTCATTTGTCCAAAAACTCTCACCTGCACAATGACCCCAAATGGAAACACTGTCAGAGCTGGGTCGTTCTTGCTATCTAGAGAATTCAGTGTCCATGAAAAGTCAATATAGGAACTCTCTCACTGTTCTGATAAGAGCAGAAGAGCTCACCAACAACACACCTCTTCATCTAAGGGGAGCAGAAAGAAAGCAGCAGAAATTGATACAAGAAGCGCTATATATTCCCTGAGCATGGATTCCAAGTCCTGCTCAGGTAGGTAGAAACTCTTCCCAATGTTTTTGTTTTAAGAATCACAAACAAACTTCAACTAACTAGTTCCAATCCCCTTGATGCTGTTTATACAAACAGCTGTTTGTATGTGTAGCTTAGGGTCACCAGGAACAAGAATTCTGGGACTTTTTGTAAGCAAATTCTAACAAGATTCAGATTTCTTCAACACAGGAAGATTGTGAGGCTTCTGAAAGAAGACAGATCGTGGCATCATGTTGAACTTTGTGAGATCAGGATCCCAGGGTAGCATGCCTACTTTAGTGACAACATTGGCACACATAGCTAAGTGAGTCTGATACAGGCAGTTTCTGCTAGAAGCAACATCCAGTGATAATGTTTTGCATGGAACTCTGAGCTGGCCAAGAGGGCAGAGCCTTTGTTTCTTCTGCCAATGTTCTGTTCTGCTATGGTGATATTGGCATATGTGCACAACAAAGAGTATCTGCCCTGAGACCTGAGCAAATTGTATTGTTTTATGGAAATGTGTCATTGTTTTGATTAAGACATCACACATCACTCATTCCAGAACCAAAGTGCAGATTTTCCTGGTTTGCTAAAGACTGTCCATGTATCAAAACATCTCTACCTCTGTCTAAGAAAGAAATCAGAACACTCTGGTGTTATTATTTATTTGAAGGCAAAAATACCCCTCTGACTTCCCCAAAGCCTGCCCGTAATATAAATGACAGTAGGACTACCTCTAGATTTTTCAGACCATGACACATGGCCATCAGTCACTCCAGTTATTGTCCTTTCAGACTTCTAACAAAAGATCAGGCCTGGAACACACTGCTGTCTTCCACTGCTGAGCCTAATTAAGCACTGTGGGAATGTCCCATTTATGAACAGAAGGCAATTCCTTGTTCACTACCTTTGACGTACAGGATGGAAGGAGATGTTAGGATCATCCATATCTCATGATCCATCTTACAGAGGGATACATAAGGAACCAAATGGAAGGGACAAAGAAGAATTTTGGCTTCTAAATATACTCCTGATGACACATGCTATTTACTCAACTCTAGAAAGAAGATATCACCCAGACTGCAAGGCCATCTAAGCAAAGTAGTAGTTATTCTTAATTTCCCAAGAGAGACTTTCTGGGCAGTAAGGCATATTCTAAAGTGCATAAAGTATGAGCCTATGCATACAGCCTATAGAGAAGGGAAAAATGGGTGGGAGGACACAAACAGTCCATGCCACATAAAATCTAACTCTATGTCACAAACAGCTGAGTTTGGCAGCGAGAATCAGTTATGCAAAATAGGTAAATTTCCATTGTCACTTACTTTGCATAATTCATTTTGCCTGTTTGTCTTGAGTTGTTATTGAAGGACATTGAAATCTTATCTCTGATGACTAGAAAATCTATAAACCATCTTCTGATTCCTGATAGTTCTCCAGAGTTTTCCCATAGTTTAAGGGATTAGAAATTTACCTTGTTTTTCAGTTTATATGCAGTCTGCTGACCTTTTCCTTTTACAAATAAAAACTGTGGCTTCTAGGATGCTATTTTCTGTGCTCAACCTCAATTTCTGCCCTCCTAGAGTAGGACCACACACATGCAGAATCCAAATAATTGTAGGCACGGAGCTGCTTTTCTAAAATTCTTTGTTACTAGAGCTCTTCCTTGAAACATCTTTCTCACTGTAATTCTTACATGATGTAACACTTGGTTCTCTCTCTTAAAATCACCCTTGACTGCTTAAGATGATGATTTCCCCAGTCAGGGAAAAGGGACCTTGGCACTCTCCTGCCATGGGCAACAGAGTGTGAAAGTGTTTGCAGAGCATCGTTTCTTCTGAAGAGCTCAGTACGGCTTCTTCGGTGCTTTTCTTTCTTGCTTTCTGATTTCTAGTGAATTGCAGCACACAATTTTTTTTAAAAAAAAAGATTTTTGTTATGTAGTACACACCCAGCACTATCTACCCTGAACATTGTTCTACAGCAGGTGACCCAATTGTCATATCCTCCAGATGTGTGGAACGATTAACTCTATCTTTCCCAGCCAACATGAGATTGCTGATAACAGAAGCTATAAACCAGCACTCTGGAGCTATTAATTGGAAAAGGCTGCCCAAGAAACAATGAAATAAGTTACAGACATGGCAGCCTTCTCCATTATGAATGCTTTGGAAATTCCACAAATTCTCATGTGTGCATTGGAGCATTTTACAAGCTGAAGGCACACATGTGGGCACATTTTAGCTAGGAAATATTTGGATGTGTCGAATTCAAATTCTGCCGTCTCTCTTTGGCATCCTTAGTGTGCGTATACTCAGTGATCTGTCCATGGTGCTGATTCAGCTCTGCCCTGACCATCTACAAATTCTCCATGACTCAGAAAATCTCTGTCCATATAACTGAACTTAACTTGGCAAAGGAACTGCTTTTACAATGTGGTATTCCCTTTGATGCACTCTTTCTTCAGACTCCATGTCTTTCAGTTATACTCTGAATTTATTGACAAAAGAAGATAAAACGCATTTGCTCTAAAAGAAGGCAGGAATATTAACTGGAGGGCAATTGCCCCCAACAGACTCATTGGGTCTAGCAGCATATAGCTCTACACAGCATTCCTGTGATTGGACCATTGTCCACTAAATGGCCGGCTGAAGTCTCTAGATCCCCAGTACACAACTCAATTCCAATGACAACAGAAGCATCCAACTGAACATGTACAGTAAACCTAGCCAAGAACACACAGAAGGAATGTCCCACTAGGTTATAGCTTTGGCCTGCTGGCTGAACACCAGGTGAAGCATCCAAGTCATCTCCCTACAGGCTTGATTCAAGCTGTTAGCATCTGAATGTTAAAGCACAAGTGAGAATGCTAAGAAATAAACAAAAGAAAACTCTCTATAATAATACCCATAATTGGTATTCATCTTCCTGGGGGGGGGGGGATCCCCATATGGATTGCATATGAACTGCCAAAGCAGAAAGTGGGTGAGATAGAAGGAAGCTCCTGAATATATAGCATCTAAAATTCAGGAAAAATTGGGAGGAGGGGGACAAAAGTGTGATGACACAAACTGCCTATTCAAAAGAACAACTAGTGACTCAAAGTTTAAACGGTTTCTTTTCCATAATGACGCAGGAAACAAATGAAAAAAGATTGATCAATATAATGAAGAGATCTCAATTAGACCACCCTCCCACTCCTGTAATCATACATATACAAGAAAAGGGAGAACACAAAATCTATATGGATGAGAAAAAAGAATGCAGCATTGCCTGAAAGATTATTACGCTCCCCAAAACTGTGAGGGGACAGGAATGTGGGGAACAGATACAGAGAGCTGAAAATTGGAGGTTGCATTGTCAGTAAGGTTTTAAAACATCTCTAAGAAGCAGGAATGTGGTTCCACAGAATACCTGGTAATATGCAAGATGTGACATTGATGCCATACATTGGGCTGAAATGGTAAAATCCCTTCCCAGGTCCAACTCAGAGAGTGCTGATTCTGGGCTACCTCTCCTCTGTGACAGACATTTCACGGGTTTCCACTTTTATCACTGCTTCTACAGTTGTTCTTTTCTAGAAAGACCCCTCGCTCCTTTGTCTGCAGAAAGATGGTGAACTTTTCTCTCGCCCCCCCCTCCACCCCATATTTTAGAAGAACAGCCACATTAAGTCTATGGTGGGGGAAAAAAATCAGGAATTTGATAGCTCTTTTTCCTACTAACTCTAGACACATCCGATGAAGTGAACTGCAACTCACAACAGTTTATGCTTTTTAATGAATTGAATATTTTTATAATAATTTTTAATAAATTCTACAAGGTTCCTGGGTTTCTTTTACACCTGCCCCCAGGAAATTCCTATTCTATCTTCTCTTGTTATCAGCAACTTTCCCTATATGTTGCAGAACTCTCTCTTTGCCATGGCGCGTGTGTATATGCATGTGTGAGTGTGGGTAAACTTGATGGGAAGGAATACATCAAGAGTTTTCTGGATGGACTCTTATACACACATCCTAGTTTTCCCTGGTCCCATGAGAGGTGTATGGTGCCATAATATTTAGGAAGATGCTGACATTTTGGGGAAGCTAGAGAGTGCTGCCTGGATACATTGCTGAATAGGGACACTTTCCCAAGTTGCAAGATAGGCCAATCAAGTTATTTTGGCACTCGTGGCAGAACATTCATTTTTTTCCCCTCCAGGCTGGCAGTGTAATGCGATGATTTAAATAGCCAACAATCTGCTCTCTTTTGATGACCCCTTTCACAACAAGAAGCCAAGGCTTGAACAGGCCCTAAGTCCATCTGCTCTGGCCCCACTTCTTAGTGTGCTCTTTCCGCCAGGCCAACTCTCTTTCAGAAAAAAGGAGTCCTTGATGCAACTGGAAGATGAGCAGGGATTATCACTTACACCAGCACCTCGCACACCCAGCTCACCTTCTCTTTTCTTCCTCCCTCCCCCTCCATCCCCTGAGAACAAATGGCTCTCAGTCTAGACGGGCACGTGGCTGCCCCAGCCCTGTTGGCATGTGGCTTTCTGCTTGAAAGAGCACAAAGGGAGGAGAGCAGAGTTTACAGCATTTAGCCTTCTGCTGCTCCAAGACTTTAAGTGGCGTGGGTCACACGCAGAGAGAGCCTTTGGGGGTGGGCAGCAAAAACGTAGGGGGAGATCAGAAACAGAGGCGCACAGCCTTGCCACTTATCCCCTAACCTTCTTTTCTCTTCTCCCCTTGCTTGAACCTGGGCCACCCTAATAGACACTCTTTTACTTCCCGCCGCTCCCCCCCACCCATCCCCTGCTGGTACTCGATAGTGTGAAATGGGGAAGGAAAATGAGGACCTCACAAACGGAGCAGCGGGTCCCAGCTTCCGAAACTGACTTCATTCTTTACTTTCTCCTTTTCCTCTCCCAGTCTGCCCCACTCCTCCCTCTTCCCATGCGCCTCGCGCACATTTGCTGAACTGCAGCTCCCCTCTCTCTTTGCCAGGTCGATTTCCAGAAATGTTTAAAATCAACCGGAGAGTCTAGCACAGGGGTCTCCAATCTTGGCAACTTGAAGACTTGTGGACTTCAACTCCCAGAATTCCTCAGCCAGCAAAGCTGGCTGAGGAATTCTAGGAATTGAAGTGCACAAGTCTTCAAGTAGCCAAGATTGGAGACCCCTGCATTAAACCATAAGAACGGCTGCGGGTTTTAGGTTTGGCTAGTCTAAAGAAATGGAGTGACATGATAGCAATATTCCAGTATTTGAGGGGCTGCTACAAAGGGGGGGGGTCAATTTATTTTCCAAAGCACCAGAGGGCAAGACAAGAAACAATGGTTGGAAACTAAACAAGGAGAGAAGCAACCTGGAATTAAAAATAAACTTTCTAACAGTGAGGACAGTTAACCAGTGGAACAACTTTCCTCCAGAAATAGTGGGTGCTTCATTGGGTCATAGGTCATCATTGGAGGTTTTTAAGAAGAGGCTATGGCTTGGGACTCGGGTACTTACGGGACTGCCTGTTGCCACCGTCAGCCTCCCGCAGACCTGTGCGTTCCCACAGGGCAGGCCTCCTTCGGGTTCCATTGTCAGGACGGTGTCATCTGGCAGCCCCAAGGGTTCGAGCCTTCTCTGTGGGGGCATCCTCCCTTTGGAACGAATTGCCCCCGGAGATCCGGACCATCACAGACCTACAGACCTTCCGGCACGCATTAAAAACCTTTGTTCCAACAAGCCGGTCTGGCCTAGTACTATTGGTTGGGGATTTTAATTAGTTTTAAATTAGTTTTAAATTTTAATGGTTTTAAATTTTTAATTTTATAATTAGGTTTTAATTGGTTGGACATTAATTTAGTTAATTTTAATTGTGTTTTAATTGTTATTTATTTGTGTCCCTTTTAGACGGTAGTACACCACCCCGAGTCCTTCGGGAGAGGGGGCGGTATAGAAGTTGTGAAAATAAATAAATAAAATTAAAAAAAAACATGGGAGTTTTCTCCCAAAGAGGAGTCATTTGTAAAAGTGATGTCATGATTTCTGGTGTAATTATAGTTATAAAGCCCTGAGCTATCTTTCACACTCTCCCGTTTGTTTTTTACACATGTTATGATTGCCCATCTTTCACCTTTGGATCTTTCTGTATATTATTGAATAGGCCAACACAAACTACCATGGCTTCCGCGGGGAATGAATGGGAATTGAGCAAAGAAAATGTGCAGCCTCTGAGACAAGGGCGAATAATGACTACTTTGCAAGGAGTTTTGGCTCAGCGAGATGTTTCTAGTCACACAGTTATTCAGCAGCAAAAGAGGTGAGTGTGATCCACTGTCATTTATCTCATTCGTGTATGCATCCCGTTTACAATCCTTGCTTTGAAATAAGGCATGGCTTTGTTTTACGTGCAAACGCTGGGTGTTTATTATGGTTCCTGCTGTGAATATATATTTCATGATTAAACAATATGGTGCCTAGTAGGTTTGTTTTTCTCTGATTGTCTTGGGTGTAAGTTGGGTGTATTTCCAAATAATTTTTAAGCATGTGCAGCTATACTTTTCTTTTTTATTTATTATTTTTACATAATAATACATAACAAACATTTCAGTCATACTGTGTCGTACATCCAATATTATTATTTACATTCATTTCTATACATTATATTTTTTGATCTAACTATATATACAGTTTATTATAGACCGCATAATATTCTTCTTCATCCTTCCCTTTCATACTCAGCGTTAACTTATCCATTTCTGTACAATCTTAAGATTTTATCTATAAGCATCTCGGTAGTTGGTCTACTTTCCAGCTTCCAATATTGTGCATAAACAATTCCTGCAGCTGTTATTATGTGTACAATGATGTATTGGAGGTATTTTCTAATTTTTAAGTCAACCATTCCTAATAAAAATATTTCTGATCTAAGTTCAAGTTGTTCACCCGTTATTTCATATATACATCTCCTTATCTGTTCCCAATAACTTTTGGCTTTTGGACATTGCCACCACATATGGTAATATGTTCCTTTCTTATGTTTATATTTTCAGCATTCCAGCCTCATATTTGAATACATTTTTGCCACTCACTGGCGTCAAATGCCACCTGTAGAATATTTGGTATAATTTTTTTTTATATGCCAGTGGCAGCAAACCTATGGCACAGGTGCCAGAGGTGGCACTCAGAGCCCTTTCTGTGAGCATGCGCACCATCATCCCAGCTCAGCTCCACCGCGTTTCTCTGTGGCATTTCTCACCGTTGTTTGCAGGGAAACAGAAGCTTCCCTGCAAACAACGAAACAGAAGTTCATAAAAGAAAAAGATCTCATTCATATCTTACATAGCTGCCAGTGTTGTGATGCCCCACCTCCCCCTGGCCAGCTGGTCTTTAGGTCTCTTGTGTGCATACATGCACAATAGAGAGAGAGACTTGCAGTTTGGGCACTCAGTCTCTAAAAGGTTCGCCATCACTGTTATATGCTGTTGATAAAGTTAATTTGTAATTTTGGCTCCACAGTCTCTATACTTTTCATTTACCATTACTGTATTATTGGTAGGAATTTTCCAGTTTATTGCATGTCAAATATACCTTCTATTCCCTAGAAATCTGAATTTTGCATGCTATTTTAATTTGAAAATATTTTTTCTAGCTCTTTAGACATTTATTTACTATATCTAGGCAGCAGCTTACACTAAACAGCATTATTAGAAGAATCAAAACAATATGTAATGTAAAAGATATACATTTGATTATAATTTCAGGGCATTTGAATCTGAAATTCGTTTTTACTGTGGAGATGATCCATTGGACATCTGGGACAGGTATGCTTAACTTTTATAAATGAAATATGAAAAAAAATTTCAAACCTAGTTATTCTTTTTTCCCTTGTGTTTATAATTATTTTTAATATTGCTAGGTACATCAAATGGACAGAACAGACCTTTCCTCAAGGAGGTAAAGAGGGCAATCTTTCTGCTGTTTTGGAGAGAGCTATTCAAGCTTTGAATGAACAGCAGAGATATTATCAAGATCCCCGTTACCTTAGCCTTTGGCTTAAATTTGTGAGTAGTACTATATTATTGTTGTGCCTGGTTCATTGGCAAACTTTATTTAGATACCAGCTGATAACCCGGTGTTGCCTGGGTGTTTATTTATCCCAATCCTGTAATAGACAGGAAAAGGAATGAATTATATGTATAATATAAACTGCGAGGTGCCTTTCTTTCCTCTCACTTTGCCCTCTTTTTTACCTCACACCCAATCTTCCATAAAGGAAGGCATCCTCTCATGAAAGATGGCCTCCAGGTTTATGTGTCTCCCATCACTACCATAGGCATGATCCGACCCAGGCAATCAAACCATGCTTGCTCCATGACCCACTGCAGCCAATTGTTGAGGCTACCACTGCGTTCCGCCGATCTCCCCTTGACCTGCCTTGATAAGCGCAAGCTCAAACACACACACACACACACATCTAGGGATGTCTTACCCCGACAGTATTTGTTTCCAGAGAGTAAATCATCTGTGTACCAAGTTGAAATTGGTCGAGGCATTCCAGAGTTATGCTGGAACATCCATCCATCCATTTATATATATAATTATCTTGTCATGTGCTGTGAACAATAATATTTTCACACAAAACATTCTTTATGGGAATTGTCCACATTTATGTGTTCATCGAGCAGCAGTACTACACTAACTTGTAATGTATTGAGGTCTCTGAATAGTTCACCAAACCATGCTTCTGGGTATAGTCAGAAATTCCATCCCTGTTAGATGTAATAAACACAAAAGAAAAGGTAATCAACCACATTCCCTAAGTAACTTGACCACATACAGATACTTGATTCTCAGTGTCATAATATTAGTTTAGAACTGCATAAAATGGATAATATGGTTAGACAAATAATTAGAATAAAGTAAGAAAAAAATGATTACTTGGCCTGAGTAGTAAGGAGTGTTTTTAAAAAACAAGTACCTTTGCTAGATAATATTTCAAGGCAACTAAAATGTCTGTCTACTACTTAATAATTCATTTATTCATTTATTTCAATCCTTGTAAACTGAGAGAACACAAGCAGGATGCAGAAATATTACCATGGAATCCAAGCCCCCAAATAAAGACAAATCTAGGGCACAGAAAACTCAAATTTAGAGATTTTAGAGAAGGAAAACAATTTTTGGCTTTTAATTAAGACAGGGATTCTGTTTCACTTCAGTAAGAATGTGTACAAAAAAGAAATGTTTTAAGTATGAAACAAACCTTCGTGTTCAGAAAATTGTGCCAAACCATTTCAGATCAGGCATTATTCAGCAGAATCAAAACTCAGAATTGTTGTATTGTGTTTCAGCCAAAACAAAATTGGAGGGGTGTGTGTGTGGCTGAGTAGAGCAAAGTGGGGAAATGTCGCTCTCCTCAATTCCATCCTCTGATGGCAAATCTTTTAGAGACTGAGTGCCCAAACTGCAAGTTGCATGTGCGCGTGCGCATGTGCTCACTCAGCAGAGACCCAAAGACCAGCTGGCTGGTGGGAGGCAAGGCATCACAACCCCACAGCTCTGCAAGAGGGAGATCGTTTTCTTTCATGATCTTCTATTTTGTCATTTGCAAGGAAACTTCTGTTTCCCTCCCTGCAAACAACGGCAAGAAACACGTGGAGCTGAGCTGGGGCAACGGTGTGCATGCCCACAGAGTGCTCTGAGTGCCAGCTCTGGCACACGTGCCATAGGTTTCCCGTGACTGCTCTATGTCTTGTGAACCCTCCACTATGTTTTACATCAGCCATCAATGTCACAACCCAGCATCAACCTCACTGATCTCTGATTTTCTAAGTCCTTTCTGCATGCTCCTTAGCCAAATAAACCACCTAGCTTCTGTTTCCTGCTGCTGCCCATTATTATTATTATTATT
>JAEANM010004461.1:0-20790 GCA_017656035.1 Myanophis thanlyinensis
GTTCACCGCTATGTTATAAGTGCCTCAATTTGTTCGGTGAATATGTTGAAAAGTAGTATTTAAGTGTCACTTTCAAGCGTATATAATAAAAAAATTTCCTACACTTTGTTTTTTTTTCTATCGCAAAACGTTAATCTATTTTGTGGATAACCCTCGTGTTAAAAAAATTCAAGGTATCAGAAGTTTGATTGTGTGAGGAAAAATAATTTGGGTTCTAACTTGAGCCGGCAGAAACAAATCAAAATGACATCCAGAGAGCTCTGAGAAAAGGAGTTGTATTAGTGTGTGAGGCTTAAGGGGTGTGGACGTGTGTTGTGCTGACTATGATTATATTTACTTGTTGCCCCAAGAAGGGGGTTGATTAAATCAAGTAGTATGGATTGGTCTCTTTGTTTGAACAATGTGCGTTATAATTATGTTTACATTGTGTTTTGGATGTTTGCTTGTGTGTTTACAATTTAAGTGTTTAATTAATTCTTATTTGCTGTAAGTTTAAAGGATTTCAGAGGCTGTTTATCAATAAGAGGGGTAGAAGTAAGAGCACGTAAAGTGTTGGTACTCCTTTATAACGCCTTGGTAAAGCCACACTTGGAATCCTGCACCCAGCTTTGGCTGCCACGACGCCAAAAAGATGTCAAGACTCTAGAAACAGCGCAGAAGACATAGGAAGAACGGTTGCTCAGATTGGCTATGTCTAGTTTAATGAGAAGGACTAGGGTTGACATGATAGCAGTGTTCCAATATCTCAGGGGTTACCACAAAGAAGAGGGAGTCAACTTATTCTCCAAAGCACCTGAAGGCCGGGCAAGAAGAAATGGATGGAAACTAATCAAGGAGAGAAGCAACTGAGAACTAAGGGGGAATTACCCGAGAGTTAGAACAATGAATCAATGGAACAGCTTGCTTCTGGAAGTTGTGAATTTTCCAACACTGGGGGTTTTTAAGAAGAGATTGGACAACCATTTGTCTGAAATGAATTGGGTTTCTTGCATATGCAGTGGTTGGACTAGAAGACCTCCAAGGTGCCTTCCAACTCTATTGTTCTCTTCTACTCTACTCTGCTCTACTCTACTCTACTCTACTCTACTCTACTCTACTCTACTCTACTGATGGTGCTGATGATGATCTGTGTTTCTTACTGTTATTTTATTTTAGTGTTTTATTTATCATCTATTTTATGTATTTTATTGGGTGTGTTATTGTATTATTTTATTATAATTTACCTGTGTTTTGAGCTGCTACAAGTCCAGTTGATTACAGGGGTTACAAACTTGTAATGAGGAAATAAATAAAAACTCCTTCTTTCAGAAGATACTCCCAAAACACTTACAAAGAGTTGCTTATGATTCCAAAATATCTGGAATTGTAGCCAAACATCTGAAAGTTGAGAATGAATCACTTTTCTCATTTGCTTGCTTGATTGCTTGGGGACAACTTAACATAGAACTAAGTTTTTTTTTAAATCCATGATTCCTATCTCTTTTTTATTTTTAAAGGATGTCTAACAATTATTCCACTTGTATTTATTCTAAAGCAATTTCTCTATCCTTGAAAAGAATAACAACAAATCAATCAAGCACTATGAGAAGAAGCAAACTAAAACCATGCCGTGTAGCAGAAAGAGACAACAGGCAGTGGAAACACAAAGAAATGACTTACATGCTATTGATTTCAATAGGAAGAAGCCTAACTCTTGGGAGGAATCTTGGTCCATATGAATTTTTATGTTTTCATAAATTAAATGTTGAACTTGCTGCTCTTCAACTAATATCTTCAACATGGTAACTTTAGCAATTAATGTTGAACTAATTTAGAATGTCAAATTACAGATTGGATTGGATTGGATTGCAATGGCATGACATGGGAGGGGAGAAGAGAAGAGAAGAGAAGAGGAGAGGAGAGGAGTGGAGTGGAGGGGAGGGGAGAAGAAGAGAAATCTTTACTAATTAAGTCAGTTGACCATATCAACTATACAAAATTGATACAAAAATACAAATGAGAAAACAATAGTAAATTGTCACACTTCAGACAACCCCAATCTAATCTAAATATTCTGTCCTGTTCGAAATGATCTTTGAAATAAAGAACTACAGTCTTATTAGTGATATGCAGATTCATTTCCTGCAGAAAGTAAGATTGTTTCTCTTGAGTGCCCCAGTATTTTGTAGTTTTAAAATAAAAATCTGAGCAAGCAGGCCTTTTTATAGAGTACAGTTTGCAGTCAAGAAGGATATATCTGCAGTGACTGATGCTCCTCAAACGCCCAGTCTTTCTTCAAATGGAACTCCATGAAACCTCCCATATTTTACCATGGAGTCCTGTTGTTCGAAACAAGCTTTAGAAAAAACTCATCTGTGATATTGAGGCATGTAAATTGCTAAACACTTTTAAAGGATTTCTCTTACTGAAGATAAATACTAAATAATGTGAACAAAACATTGCCATAAAAATATTAATAATATGACCCCAAGTAATTTTTTTAAAGTTATCATTTCTACAATATATTTGCCAATATGCATTTATTATAATTAAGCTTTCATTTGGAATTTATTTTATAAAAATCTGCTCCTCGTCATTTTGAAATATTTTGCAGTTTTATATTTAAACTTTTTAAAATAAAAATAAAATATTTCAAAACAAAAAGATACACTGCCCAAGAATAAAATTGTATTATCTTTCCACTAACAATTATATTTGCAATTTGGTCCAAACTTCATAAAAGAAGAAAGAATACTATCCAGAACAGCTCCCACATACTGTCCTCAAATATTTCACCTATCATGCAGCTTCCTCAAAAAGAACTTCCTGCTTCCAAGGTAACAGGAAACATTTCTGGACAAATAATGATTTGTCTGAAGTCCACTCCCTATAGAAGGGACATGGGAGAGATCAAAGCTCTTTAGGGAGGAAGTTGAGGAAAATGGGAGGGAATGGGAAAATATATGCCAAAGATATAAGAGTAGGGAGAATTCAGCACATTAAAAGGATGTGAATAGTATAAAGAAAATAAAGAGCATAGAGAAAGATTAACATAAAAATTGGGAAGGATTTTGAGGGTATCAGCTGCAGCATCATATCTGTTCCAAAAAGGAGCTTTGGAGTGTTCTTGCTGTACTGTAAACCAACTAACTCAACACCTTTCCAGATTAGATAAACCTTTGGGCACCCTTCACTTTCCATTTCCCATATCCCCTATTTCTATATCAGTTACCCGGGGGGGGAGAAGGAAGTGGGAAGAATTTTCCCAAGCTTTGGAAAAATGAGAACTATGCCTCCAGATGTATTCTAAACTGCTGGACCTGGACAGCCCTGAACCCCCAATTTTCAACCCAAATCAGAATTAGTCTTAGCTAAGGTTCTATTATTTATACTTTTCACATGAAATTCCTGGTTTTACCCTCCCTGCCTGACAACTGTCTAGGATACTGCTTTACAACTATACTTAGGATAACATATCTATTTTCCCTTCATTTCTAAAAAAAAATAGTTGCTGGATTAGGGATGTGCTGACTCTTAAAACAGCTAAGTAAAGTGTTTTACAAGGTGATCAAGCTTTGAGCTAGCTATAGTCCAGAACTTGACCAGTCAATCAGTGATGGAATTCAACCGGTTTTACTACTGGTTCGGTGCGCGTGCACTTTGTGTGCACATGCATGCTTCTGAAAGTCAAGTTTTTCCATTCCAGAGGCAGCCCAGGTGATTGGGAAGGCTGCAGAGGCCTAAAAAACATTTGTTCCAAGAAATTTAGGTAAAGAAAAAAGAAAAAAAGGGAGATATAGTATAGGAAAGGGCAGGGGCGGATGGGCATGGCCAAACCTGAACGCCACTACTGGTTCAGTAGAACCAGTGCACCTGGCTGAATTTCACCACTTCAGTCAATGAATATGTGCTACAGTCAAGATATTATCTTTGAATTATACTTTGGCATTATAGTTTCCCAAATCAATTTCCCCAATGCAAAAAAAAATTGGAAGGAAAGCAAACAAATGAGTGAGTAGCCATCGTGCAGACAAACGGTCTCTCTGTCCAAGGTCTTGTGGGTAATACTCTTGTCTTTTGAAATGTTTATTTTTCTGGGCTTTCCTTTTTAATGGTGTCATTACTGATTTCAGTTTTTTGCTTTACTGCTTCATTTGTGAGCCACCTAGAGTCATAATAGACTGGGGCAGCATATAAATTAAATAAATATAAGCCAATTTTCCAAATGTGCTGATAAGGTAATAACAGAACAGCTGTACTCAAGGAAAATATCTGAGTATCATTCCACAAATATATTGCAGAAAAGTCATCATTTAGCATAATATAAAATAGACATCAGTCTTTCATTTAAATAAACTGTTATTATTTTGGGCTTCTCTTATGCGGCTCAACCTACTATGAGGAAGTGGGAGAAATTTACTCATTCATTCATTTGATTTATATGATCACCCACCTCACTAGAGCAACAACTCATAAAAACTGAATACAAAATGAACAACAATAAACCAAAAATATTTAGTGCAGATAGATAAAACCCAATCAACAATAAATTAATAACTTCTCAGGGAGTACAACCAACCTCCTGATTCCCATGCCTAGAAAAACATCTCGTTTTTAAAGCTACCAAGCTAAATCATGCTAGAAAGAATCTTACATATGAAGTGGCATAAGAGATCAATGAAACAGATGTGAATAGGTAGTCAACTTTTGATGTTGAAATATCATGTAATATTAAAATCACACCCAAAAATCGTGAAAAGCGGTAGTGACAGCAAATGTTTCCATTTTAATTTTTAATATGGTATATATTGATAAATATAACCCATACGAACAAAAGATTCTGTGGGATCCTCCATAATTTTTAAAACTGGGAAGGGCTCCTGAGGGGAAAAAGTTTAAGAAATACTGTTTTAGGGGAGCTAACAGAGAAGGCCATCTCATGCTGTGTTTTAATGGCTGTTTTTATTCTGAGCTGTTTGTTTTATCTATGTATTTGATGCAAAGCTCAAATTTCAAGATGCATTTATTTAATGATGGGTTTGTGTAATATAATCACGAATTACAAATAATAATTTTTGCCATCATCATGACTTGCCATGAACACATATGGCTGGAAAACTACAAAAAAAAACCAAATGGTCAGGTTATTAATCTATATCACCCCCAGGAAACCTTGGAAATATAAAAATTATGGAATTTATTTCTGAACATAGTTTACATAAAATTGCATTGTAAGTCAACAGCTACTTAAAATAAATTGCATCAACTTGTCTTTCTCCAATAAATTGATTACATTATGATAATAACATAAGTAAGAAAAAACAAATTGAATATAGTGCTCTAGTACATTCTCAAAATATGTGCTTTAAAGAAGATATTGGTAACTGATAGAAAATACTATTTTTATGTCTTTCTTCGCCTTGAGAAAATTGAATAAATATAGTACTATTGAGCATAAAAATATTTTATAAAATTGAAAATGGCTAATATTATCAGTGACAAACCTCTTTGAGGATTTTATTATTTCCTTGTTTCATTTGTTATAAAATTAATTCATAATTCTTCATAATTTTATGGTGTAAGATTTTAAAAAATAGCAATCTTACCCCTTAAGTGTGGATCCCAAGTTCATTTGGTTCCATGTCATGCATTCAAGCTGAGAAGTCATTTGGTATATATTGTCACTGTTATGAAAATATTTCCAGTTAGTACTAAAATTATATAATCTATTTCAAGTAATTAGTTCAACATTATGTGCTCTTTCAAAACAAAAAACATAAGCAATCTAAAGTAATAATTATAATTTATAAATTCGTAGACAAATTTATTAAAAAAGGTTATAGTTCATAAATTTTAGGAAAACAAGACAGAATGAAAAAAAGAGAAAATATCAAGAGATATTTTGAAGAACTGGAGAACTATTATGAAGAACTGGAGTTTTGAAAAAGCCCACAAAATAATTGATAGAGAGATGATAGATAAACCCAAAGATACTGCCCTAGTTTTAAAAAATATGTAACTTGTGGAAGCCCTGTTTCCAGTATTTTGTTTATGACCATATATAGATTATACTGCACTTGTACAACTCTTTGTAAATTATACTACTGAAAGATTGTGAATTTATATTAAATGTTTCATTATCACTTCAGCAGCCCAGTTAATTGTAGAATACCATCTTCTTTACTACCACCACTTATTGGTATTACTATGATGATGATTACACTGTTGCTTTGCATGTACACTGAGAGTTTCTACACCAGAGACAAACTCCTTGTATGTCTAATCACACTTGGTAGATAACATATTCTAATATTTTTCTACTTTGACTAAATTGTAAAAGTAAAATTATTTCTGTAATTTTACTCCCAAAAAGTAAGGATAATTAGTTTCATTGATTCTAAATCTATATCATTCCTTGTTTCAGAAGAACATCATTTAAAGGTTTATCAAAAACTGTGTTACATAAATAGTTAGCTGATTTAGCTAATCTGACACAATATTATATAATATCATGTAATATTGTCAGAAAATTATTAGTACTAATCAAAGAGGAACAAGAATTTAGATTTTTTTAAAATATTTTTTCCATATAATGACAATTGAGACTTTTTTCTTTTTATGTTTTTTTCATTCTTTCTCACCAGACTGACCTCTTCTATAGCTCTAACTGATCATGTCCCTCAATCACAAATACATTTTAGGCAGATTGATAAAAATTGATATCCAAATTGCATAGCACATCATTAAAAACATTGAAGTAGACAAATTATCATTTGGAAAATCTTCCTTTTCATAACATTTTCCAGAAAAATGTTTTGCTGGCTAAAAAATGAATTAAACATATTTACAAGCTTCTAAATAAATACTCTGTCTAGATAAAAGAATACCATTTCTGAATGTGTGCATGTATGTATATGCTCAGCTAGTGCTCTACTTGCCCCCATGCTCTTAATTATGAGACTAAACCTTTCTGTAAAAACCTTAATTTGTTTAATATATCCTAAAAACATACTTACATGAATCATCCATTTGTTGTAAATTCATCTAGCTTGTTTTCTAAATTATAATAGCAAAACATAGCAAAATGTATTTTAAATCGTTTTCTCTACAGAAATCAGGGGTTTAAATTTTGCCAAAATATTTTTTACATACACACAAACACATACAACGCACACTCACATGGGCACCTGAAGAAAGTAAAATTAGATGATTTAAATTGTAAGGTATGTGTAATACCATTTATCATTACTTCAGCATACTATTATTAATTAGACTGTCCAAATTACTATTATGTGACTACAATGACCTGCATATCAGTTCAGAAATTGTTAAGACACTCCTGCAGTTTTCTTTTTACAACAGAAGCTCGTGCTAGTCTGTGCCATCACATTTTGCAATTCCATGCATTCTTCTTGTAATGCTGATGTAATTAATTCCTCAAGGGCCTTGATTTTTATTAGAAGAGCCAGACTTTGCATTTACAGCAGGAGATTTTCCTTTAACTTTATTTCATTTGACAGTTCATTTATAAGAGCCTCCTCCACAAAAACCTCTTTTTTTTTTGTTAATTTGCTTTTTCATCAAGTCATATACTTATTCATCTTGTCATCAACAAAAAAGACACAAAAATTGCCAGGCCTGAGAAGAGAACTAGTACTTGAACATTAATAGGGATAACTTTTTACTCATAACAGAGACACTAAATTTGATGTAATCTTCTCAAAACACACTGTTATGTGTTTATATAGATTGGACATGGAGAAATGGAACAAATAAGTTAGCAAACAGAACAATCTTCAATTCAGTAATAAATTGCACAGAGAGCCTTGATTTAAGAGCAATTACTGACTATTCGAAGTTACAACGAAGTTACAACAAAGTCCAAAAGGAAATGACAACCGAGTTGCAAAGTTGCAAAGTCACCCCTCCCCATGGTCACATGATCGTGTTTTGGGCATTCAGCAACCAACCCACACTTACAGCTATTTTCAGAGCCTCCTCTGAGCATGATTTACAACTGTTTTGCCAGTAATGGCATTTACTTCCAGTTTTTGGCAAAAAACACCCCATAACAAACAGTGAGTTAACTTAATGACCACCACAAAAAAGGCTGTAAAATCAGATCTGGTTATTGGTGACCCACTTTATGACATTATAACTTATGACTATAATTGCCAGAGTCTATTACTGTCATAACTCAAGGACTACCTGTATAAAAAGAAATCATTGATATATCTAGGATCAAAGTGAATACCTACCTACCTACTGTTCATTTTTCATATCACCCAGCTAAATGATCCTTGGGTCATAAAAGTAACATATGAAGACAGTAGCTAGGTTCAGATATTGAGCTAAGCCAACTTTTATATATAATTCTAGTATTATATGAAAGTTTTCCATGACCATATATTCAGTTTTAGCTTTTCCTCATGAGAGAATTGTGAATGTTGTTTCCTATACATCAAGGGTATCAAACCTGATTTCATTGAGAGCCACATTGTGTTTTACCTTGGGGGTTGGGGTGAGTGTGCCAGGGTGCGCATGGCCAGCTCGACGTCACTCATGCCAGGGGCACCTATGATGGCCCGAGCACTCTGCCAGTGAAAACGAACTCCCAAGCTCCATTTTGGCTACAACGGCCTCCTGAAACCCTCTGCTAGTGAAAACAGGTTCCTGAGCTATATTTTCAGCTGCAATGGTCTTCTGTAACCCCCTGCCAGTGAAAGCGGAGCTCAAAAGGGTGGTGGGCCTGTCCTTTGCTGTTTCCAGGGTGGCCCCACGGGCCAAATCTAATCACCCTATGGGCCAAATCTAGCCCATGGATCTTGAGTTTGGCATCCCTGCTATAGACCTTCCTGCACTCTAATACTATGTATTAATAGCAATACCTATAAACTTTCCCAGAGTTCAATTATTCAAAAGCCTAGAAGTGCAGTTCATCATAGAATCAATATAAATTATCTGTCAGTATAAGGGGTCCTTGGTGTTCTCTGAGCTTGCTTGTTTGCTTGCAGACGTTTCCTTACACAAACTAGGTAACATCATCAGTCCTAGTGATGGACTAGCATTGATGATGTTACCTAGTTTGGATAATGAAACATCTGCAAGAAAATAAGCACGTCCAGAGGCACCAAGGACCCCTTATATCAACCCTGAGCTACAAATACTCTCCTTTATTATCTGTCAGTAAGAATTTCAGCACTGAGAAACTATTTGGTGAGAGATATAATCTAAGCAATTAGAAAAACAAAGGTTATATACTAATTTTAACTTTTCCTTTATTCTGCCAACTTCGCATTGTTCACAAATATTTTGGGTCTTGTCCGAAATATTTCTTAAGTGTATCCTGTTGGAAGTTCTGGAAACGTGCCTCTTGTCATTATTATGAAAAATCCACTGTGTATTATTTGGAGGGGGGGGTTCATTGTTTATATTTTAATTAGTAACCTTTACCAAAGGCCACATATTATGAAAGATGCCAAAATTAGATCAGTATTTATTTCTTAAAAGAAAAACAATTGTTGGAATGTTCAGGATACATCAAGCGAGCCAATATAGAGAGATGGAAGAAAAGAAGATGATTCATCGGTCACATTTATGTACTGCTGTGGGGTGTTTTCTCTTCGAAGATAGATGCTTTAGATGCTGCACACGGAGTGCTGCTTTGTCTTCGTATAAATTTATGTTTGATGTGCCATTGTGTATACCTGGCCAAAATCTTGATACAATTATTTGTGTGTGAAATATGGCAAATATATGAACATGCTTCCATGTCATGTTTCGCTACAGTTATTTGTAGCAAATATTTGCAAATATTCATATGTGACATAATTGTAAGTATATTGGCTTTGCATTTAACAGGCAGTTCATTTTGTACTTTCGTGAGGTTTTGTATGAAATACAGCTACGTACCTTTGTGTAAATGAATTGGGGGGGGGGTGTTTAGTTATTTATAGGACAGCCCAATTCTACATGCATGAATGTGTGAATCAGTCTGCATTTTAGAAAACAATTAAGGAAGTTTCCTTTAGTGTAGTCATGAAACATGTTAACTTGCAAGCTTGTGTGTGAAACAGTGATTCCATGTACGTATATGCTGTTGCATGAGACTGCTTCTTTTGTGACAGTTTGCCTCTGAATATTTTGCCTTTCTTTGAACTTCAACGTATTTCATTTTCAGATTTTTGTCTCCAGAATTTATAAAACCCTGTGAGCCAGTAAGACCCTCTCATCAAAACACCAAGGATAATGTGGAGACCATTTTCTTTCCTCAAGCTTCAACATGCATATGAATGTTCTATGCTTTTTCTAGTGCAAAGAAAACATCTATACTAATCCAACAAGCACAGACTAGGGGAGAAAATAGTAATTATTTTCTGCCTCCACTCCCTAGGATGTCTTGGAATGGTAACTGAGCAAGGAAGCATTAACCAGAAGAAAAGACCAACACAGCTATAATGCATACCAGAGGTGAAATTCAACCAGTTCTAGTCTATTTGCTAGAAGCAGTAGTAAATTTTCTAAACCGTTTGGAGAACTGGTTGTTAGAAGAAATATCCTTTTTTTTCCACTTTACAGGGTTAATCCACCCAGCCATGCTCACCAAAGCCACACCCACAGAACCAGTAGTAAAAAAATTTGAATTCCACCACTGATGCATACCTAGACTTTGTATTACTCATTGCAAATCAAACTATCTATCTATCATAAATTAAAATATACTATCTATATACTATCTATCCTATTTCTAAACCACCCATATCCCTCAGAGAGGGGCTCAATTACAATGCCAAAGTGGATATGCAAACAACACATAATGTAACTGTTGATACATTGCCTCATTTAAGACCGTGGTGGTATTTCTTTTTCAAGAACAGAAAATGTTGTTATTATTGTTATAAGGGCAGACTTGATTTTAAAAATACTTTGTTTTAAGAACAGGAACAATTGCAGTTTTGAAAGATGCAGATAATACTTGATCTTCTTAAAAAGAATAATAGAATTCTAAGTATCTGCTTACTCAAAATTTATCCTAAATTAAGATATACATTTTCATGATCGAAATTATGATTGTTATTTAAATGCTTAAGTGAAGTAATGGACTGAATGAGGATCAATAAATTCCATCTAGGTAAAATGGGAACCATTGGTTGTTCATCTGTTTAGTTAAACAGTACCCTGTTCTGGAGATGGATATAAAGTCACTTTAAATATAAATATATAGTATAAGATTTTTAATCCATAATTGTGACTAGAAGCCTTATTTGTGCCTTTTCAGCTCTTGATAGTACATTGACTATGAGTGAATTAGAAAAGATGGCCAGACCACATTCCAAGGCCTTGACATGGTCAAATCCAGTGGTGGAATTCAAATTTTTTTAATACCGGTTCTGTGGGCGTCGCTTGGTGGGTGTGGCTGGGGGGAGTCATGTGACTGGGTGGGCAGTTTCTATAAGCAGGGCAATAAAGATTAGGCTAGAAACAACATCAGAATGTTTTTTTCCTGCCTTACTTACAGGATTAACCCTGTAAAGTGGAAAAAAACAACAGGAGATTTCTTCTAACAACCAGTTCTCTGAACTGCTTAGAAAATTTACTACCAGTTCTAGCAAACCTGCTAGAATCTGCTGAATTTCATCTCTGGTCAAATCTCTTTTTCAACAGTATCTGAATTGGATATTCAATCCATCATAAAAATCGATCTCAAGTTCTTATAAACTACAATCTCTGAATCCATTTAAATGAATGTGAACAATCCTAAAATTCTAAAAACAATAATGTATAATGAAAATAGAAATAAAAAAACCTATTAAAGATAAATTGATAGAACCATATCTGCTCAACTAATCTCCTAATCCCCATGTCTAGAAGAACAGCAAAAAACAATTGCTATATTTTGCTACACAGAAAACGAAATAAAATAAAATTTCATGGGACTATGAAATTCCATTATAAATCTAAAGCAGTAGAATTACTTTTGAATAAACATGCATAGAAGTCCATATTTATATATTTCAACTGCAATTAATGAAAATTAACTGGAATACAAATCTAAAAAACCCAGATTACTATTCCTTTTAATTTATGAGGGATCATAAAATAACTGAATGAAGTTATTTATGATAGCCCCTCAGAGGAATTAAAAACTGTTATGTAATTTATTCACATATAATTTAAGTTGTTTTACAACTCTCAGTACAGAAAAATACATTCTTGGAACTGATACTCTTTTTTTCAAATATTTGCTTTAAAGCAAAATTCAAAAGAGCTAAATTCAAAAGAAAATTATTGCAATGGTTTGAAGTGAATTTCCCAAATCACTGGAGATTAGCTACTTAATTTTTTTTAGAAATAAAATGAGGAAGGGGAAAACATTTGTGCAGGCAGAATTAATGTTAGCTGGAGTGAAATAAAAGGAAATTAATACTGAGTGGAAAAATATCTTAAAAGGAAGCCAGTAGTAGATCACAAAAAGTTTATTTTGGCCTATATTGCAGCCTACGAGTTCTTGACCTTGGTGCAGAAAGAGCTATAATCTGAGCTGCAACTCCTCCACGCTTAAAGACTTTGCAAGTGTGACTCATAGTAAATTTTCATTTCCAAACATGTTTACTGTATCAAAATGCATAATGCAGAAAAGTTCATAGTGTAACTTGAATAGAGTATGCCCAATGAATATTTAAAGCCAGTGTTGCTTTGCTTTCCTTTGCCTGGCCATTTTAAACCAATGCAATAAGCCAGTGTTGCTTTGCTTTCCTTTGCCTGGCCATTTTAAACCAATGCAATGTTCCCAGTAGATGAAAACTATGTTTTTACATTTAATTCAATGAGCCACTACCTGGTCATACTTCCATTTTGATAGATCTGGCAAATTAGACAAAGAATTACCATTTGGGGGGGGAGCCCAAAGTCCCCAGCTACTTCCTCCAATCCTGTATGATACAGTATGATCCTTACAATAAAATAATGACAGGGTCTCATTAGACCCCTTCCTCATGAGGCAATGAAACAACAGCAGGCATGACTCGAGGATTGTGACCAATCAGTGTTTGAGAGATATATTTTAATTTCCAGGTATTAGCAGGTAGAAGTCATTTTAATAGAATAAAATGAAATACTGTTAATAGAAATTGTATTTTCAGCTGGGTCTCCACCTTTGTTTCACTTCCTTGAAGATCTACTGCTATGATGACAAACCAATGGCATGTGTGCCAGCCATTTGGCCTGGCACGCAAGCTGTTGGCCAACTTACCTCCAGCTGCACATGTGTGTGATTGCACATGCACAAAATTTGTGGAGACCCAGTTGATGTTTGGGGCTCTACTAAGCATGTGCACAATTGTATATGCACACACAAGAAATCTTTGGAGTCCAGCTAGTCTTCAGAACTTTGTTTCGCATGCATGTGTGTTTTTGCAAAAGCCATGCGCATGCCCAGATGGTGTGAATGCACATATGGTGCACGTGTGGGAGCCACATGCACGTGAGAATGGTGCACAGTAAGTAAAATGGCAAATAGTAAGTAAAAGGTTCGCCACCACTGATCTACTGTATAGCTGACTAGATTTTTGAAATATTGCAACATGACTTTCTCCCATATTTTCCTGGGTTAATAAATTAAGCTAAGCACACTGAACTATTATTGATCTGTCAAGCATACTGTGCAAATTCAGTTATGGTTTCACAAGCCATCTTATCAATTCAAGTCATTAACAGTGTTGTTCTTTCGTGCAACAATATAAGAAATATGTTACCATGGACAACTTTTTTTCCTGCAGTCTCACTGTAACAAGAGAGGCTACATCTGGTTCAGTTCTAATCACTTTAATGAGTGATAGTATGTTTGTCTAAAACAGCAATCTTAAAAAAATGTTTGGTCAAATGTTTGCAAAGCAAAAAAGTTTTGAATTACTAATGAACTTACAACAGAGATCACCACTGCTAAAGAACAAGCAGGAAAAAGTCTGTCTCATTTCATAATAATATTTGGCAATCGCAACAATTTATCCATAGTACTTCTACTATTTTTTCATTCCACACAAAGACAAAAAAACAAACAGATGTCTTCAGGGACAAAGATCAGAGAAAAAAAGAGAGGAAATTATCCAATGTTACTTCAGTTTTATATATCTCATTCCTAGATATTTTTTTATTTAACATTAGATTCTAATGACTTTAATAAACAGGCTTTTCAAGTGAGGTTAAGGAACATACATGTGGAAAGTTAAGATATTAAAAAAACATTAAAGACTTAAATAAAACCTTCTTGTTCCTTCAAGAAAAGCTGTGCCAACTAAAGCCTCTTTTTCAAATTACAGAAAGAAATCATTTTATTGTGTCCACCAATAATTCTATAATGGTATGTTGTGTGTCTTATTCTGGGCATCATACTTTAAAGAAAGAATCAAACAAACAGAAACAAATGCAGACAGGGACAACAAGAATGATTACACCTTATAAACAAAGTCCCGAGAAGAGAAATTGAGGTAGATATGATAAATAACAGAAAAACGAATTTGGAAGGGACCTTGGAGGTTTTGTAGTCCAACCTCTTGCTCAAGCAGGACCATCCTGTACCATTTCAGACAAATGGCTATCGAATCTCTTCTTTAAAATCTCCAGTGTTGGAGCACCCATAATTTCATTTAATTGTGGTTTTAAAGGTTAATTTTAATCATTTAATTATAATCTTTAATCAGTCTTTATTTAATTAATTTTAACTGGATTTTAAATTGTTATATTTGTGTCTTTTATTTGTGGAAGAGCCACAGTCAAGGGGTCATCTTCTTCAGCATGTAAATTTAAGCTGTGAGGAAATAATCCCATAGAAAAATAAACCTAGAAGTTGGGAAACAGTCAGCAATCAATGCAGACTTTCAGTGCAGAATAATAATCAATTATAATGATGTAACCAAGCCAAGGCACAGATAACTTCTACTAGATCTGATCTGCTCAGTAATAATTACAGTAGGCACAGTCTTTTGTCAATGTGATATTATGAAATCTAGAAAAGTCCAATACTACTGGCTGAGTTCCAATCTTTTCAGCATGCCCATGGACACCAAAATCAAGACTTTGCATTTGATTTTTACTTTTGTGTTGTTTTTTATAAAATTGCTTATCTTTGACAGGTTTTTTATCACTTTGCATTAGCTACAAAGGAATAATTTATACTAAAGGAGTTTCTCATATTCAAGAATATAAGGTAGCAAGAAAGAAAGGTGGAATCTTCAAAGTTCCCACTGTCTTCTGCCAGTGGCAAAAATGAACAAAGAGAATCAAATATAACTACATTGGGATATAACTGCAAGAAAATGGTGAAGAAGCAAGATATGTCTTGAAAAGATATGTTCAAAATCAGACTAGATATCTAAGGGAGTTTGAGGCATCATCAGAGAGAGATAAATGCATTTGGCAACTGAATGATACAAAAGGGATAAAAAAAATGAGAGAATAACAGAATTCATAGAAAAGTGTGTAGATGGATCAATGTTCTGAAAGGCAATGTGAAAAGACATGTTAATAGCCTTGAAAAAATATGGAAGTAATGGTCAGAATGGCAATTTTGTCTTTTGTCAGTTTGTTTGCTCAGAACCTTTAAGGAGACCTAGAGCAGATCAAGAGAAGAAACTGGCATTTTGAGCATAAATGTAAATGAAGATTCAATCATCCAAGGATGATGAATCCAAAAGGATTCAAAAGGGTTAAATCGTGACAATTGGACCAAAGTTCATTAAAGTGAGACATTTCATTAGTCATCCAAGCAATTTCTTCAGTCAAAATGAAAAATGTAAGTTAGGCAGAGAAGCAGATTTGTTGGAATGCACCAACTCTTGCCACAACAACTGCAGGCATTTCTATGGGGGTACAGTTGCCATGATTTAACCTTTTGGGGTGTTTTTGGCCTGGATGTTTGAGTCTTTGCAATACATTTTGGGGAGAACCTCCCTGTTATTGTAATGGCAAGAGTTGGTGTATTGCAATGACTGTCTAACTTAAGTTTTTCATTTTGATTGAAGAAGTTACTAGGTTGAATAAAAAAAAATTCAGTTTAATGAACTTTGGTCCAGTTGCCATGATTTAACCTTTTTGGGTAGTGTTATAAGCATTTTTTACAATATAATTCACCACCCTGTTCTAATCTATATAGTTTTATTTGCACAATTTCATTGATGAGTCCTTTGTAGCAATATATATAAATTGAAAAAACAATCATGGTATTTTTATCAGAATTTAATTCAAAAAGCACTCAGAAAACTAAACCCAAATTTTATTGTATCACAGTCTAGCATCATAATCTTTAGAAATCTATAGTATGAAATTATTGAAGTTGTAACTTCAAGTCAGTAGGCACTATGGAAGTTCAACAGTTCAAAACAAATCAAACCAAATCAAACCTTTATTGTCAAATTACAACATGTGTACAATGAGATTGACTGAGCTTCCTTCCATGCGACCTCCCGACCCCCTGACCCATATACAACCCACAGTGAAAAGACAGAAAATCTCCAACCCAGTGAATCTTACTAACACCCAATCCTTCTACCCTGTGTGATATTATTGCACATCGCACTGGCCCTGCAAGTCCATTGTTATAGAGTTATTTCCCATTCAGAAGTCTGACAGCCCATGGATAAAAATTATTCTTCAGCCTTTTTGTGCAGCTGCCTATGCTCCTATATCTCTTTCCCAATGGCAAGAGAGTAAAGAAGGGCTGGCCAGGGTGTGCGTCATCCCTGAGAATTTTCCTCACTTTTCTAAGGCAGTGAGTCCTGGTGATGTTGTCTAATGGTATCAGGGGACAGCCCACAATGTTTTGTGCTGTGCTCACCACCCTCTGTAATATTTTTCTATCTGCGGCTGTCATAACACACCGTAATGCAATGGGTGAGGATGCTTTCTATTGTGGCCCAGTAGAAGGAGGTTATCAGTTGTCATTCCACTTCGTTTTTTCACAACAGTTACTGGAAAGTCAGTTATCTAAGGTCTGTACTTTGAAATAATAATTTTCCTCATTCATTCATTCAATCAGGATTCTGGGACATCAATGCTTTTTTGAATTCTTACTTTGCCATGGAGGAATCAAAGAAATAACACTAAAAGCTAAGATTTGAAGAATTCCAATCAGAGCCTAGACTGCAAAATGTATATAAGATACGCAATTCATCTTTATCAGAAGTCTGAAATTGGGACTTGAAGATTAGAATTTTATTTCTACAAATTAAGGTTTAAAATAAGAGAAATTTAAAATAGAAAGACATAGAAGAGTATAGTAAATGTCAAAAAAATGTAACTTTTAAAATTGATGACTGGTAGTGATATATTTTTGCTGTAAATCAGATTAAGAAAAATGTTTATATCAGCTTCTAAATGATAGACTTAAGAAATTTTAAGTCTAGTTTTATGTGTTGTTGAGCAGATAGGAGAAGCAGCTAAAAATACGGCACAATCAATGTTCTGTCAACCCACAGATTAAATAGGGATTACAGATTATAATTATATTGCTAATATGGCAAAGAACTTCAGTAAATCCTCACAAGCTTTTTACAATCAGTTATAATTAGAAAGAACAGCCAGATTTATTTCTCTACAACACTTCTTAAGGCCTAAAACATTTTGTTAACTTCACAATACCATTAGAATGACAATAATATTGAGATAATAAACACGTGGGAGGTAAATCCCATTGAATTTAGGGAATTTAATCAAATTGTAGGATCTTTTCAGTCACTGTATTAAACCTCTGGAACTCCTTTTCAAGGGAGCTGTTTGTGCCTAGCAATCATGTGGGAATTGGTGAAACGATTTATTTTAACATATAATATTGCTTTTTAAAAATAAATTATTTTTCAAATGTCATTGTTATCTTTCTCTGCTATTTCTTAACTCTTCAGCTACTAAAATTCAGCTGTTAAAATATTCAGCTACACCATCTGTAAATTTGTAAATGTTGGTTGTTTTAAATCATGTTTTAAAGATTACAAATAAAAATAAAAACTAATGCAGGCTACAAAAAAGGTACTAAAAAGTACTAAAAAATAAACATGTAACTGTAGTGACCACCTAAATCTTTATAGAGAAAATGGGGCATTTATATTTTAGAATGAACACACATAAAAAGGTTCCAGTCATGATAAGAGAAGTTTGCAAAACTAGCTCTAAGAAATTTGCAAGATGATGATTCATCTACAAATGAGTCAATATGAATTACAATAAGAGAATTCTTTAGCAATTGATCAGACAAAATGAGATTTCATGCAAGTGAAAGACTATTTTAAACTATCATTTACGGAGACTTTCTGCTCTGGGAGATACAGGCTCCCATAATTCTCAGTTCATATGGCCTTGGTGATTAGGAATTGTATCAATTGAAATGCATCTGAAGGATGCCATTTTGAGGAAAGTGGAATCTGACAAGGCCAGATCTTTGCCTAAATAACATTTCTTTTCCAGTCTATTTGTTGCAAGCATTACTTTACACTAAGCTGCAGATGCTGGGGGATACTAGTCTAGTCCACAGCTGACCACTGATAACTCCAGAGCTCAGCTGTTGCTCATTAAGCTTAATGAAGCAAAACCCACTGTGGCCTTGAATCTGCCTGCAAATTCCTAAACAGTCATTTCCATCTCAGGTGTTTTGTGTTCTTATCTTCTTTTGGGGTCTCGCCTGCTCGGCCTTGATTATAACAGGGAATTGCCTCCCTTTGAACTGATTTAAGATTAGCTCTGTGCATTCAGAATTCAGGGTCATTTAATTTAGTTTTACTTCTGGGTAAGGTATAAAGTCCTGAATCTAATTTTGGACTTTCATCCCCTTTCCCCATCATTCATTTCCAATTTGGAACAATGTTCCTGATTAAAGGTTTTAAAGAACTCAGAAGCTTGACATGGGACCATGCTTGGTCTAAAGATATTGTGAAATTGTTGGCAGGGTTATTAAAATACCAAATATACATCTAATAGATACATTGTTAAGTCTGGATCTACCTCAGTGCTTTTGCCTTAAAAATTGTCTTATACTGTTCTCTTATTCATTGATTTCTCCATACAATTTGGTTAAAAAAAATTATGTTTGACATCACTGTCATTAGTTCTCTAATACAGGAAGAGTAGGTTTTGAGAACATGAGAGATGCTGACTTTTTGCTATTTATATACAGCTAGGCATACTCTTCTACAGTACAATTAAGTCCTGTTGCAGCTTTCCAGCCTAGGAGGTACCAATGTGCTTACAGCTATAACTTTCTAAGCTGACTAAGAATCCTGGGAAGTAGAATCCCCACTCCTATGAGGGTGCCTGCCTATAAAACTATGTTTTATAGTTCCCTCTTTGAAGAGCTCCCCTTTGTTTGGTACATAATATTTCTCAGCAGCTTCCGAGACATAGGATTGTTCCAAGTTCACCAAAAGTTGAAGAATAGGTGGGGGAAAGGGGAGGGGGAGAAGAGAATTTAGTTCTGGCTGGTAAGCAAGCTCAAAATAAATGAAAAAAGGTTCCCCACCTCCCTTTTCCCCCCATGGTCTTATCCAACAAAACAGCAAAGGCTGCTGGCCCCAAGGACGGACTAACAAACCGGTGCTGTGGTGTTTTTTTTAACTGTGTGATGATCAAACCTCATTAAGGATAGAAGCTAACTGGTAACAAATAGTCCTCTTAATCATATCCTCAGCCACAGTTGCCACCACTCTTTAAAATTCACCTTAAAGACCCAGGTCGCTAAGTGAGAGTAGATGCACCCCACAACTCTCTGATATAAACTCTGAAATGAGGGTTTCAGGAATGTGCTGGGCCCAGTCCCAGAGAGGAAAGAAGACTGGTACATTCTGAACTAGCAACCTACAAACTTAAAATAGCAATGTTCTCTTTTCTCACAGTTGGTGAGAACTGGAAGAAGAGGCCATTTATCCTGATTAATTTTAAAACCCAAGAATTCTGGGACATTTTTTTTTCCCTCAGAGATGCCTTTAACACTTTTTAAGTACCTCTCTTTCTTTCTGTCCTTCTGCATTAGTGGAAAGGAACCACCATCCAATTATTCCCTTTCTCTAATGTGTCAGGAGATGGGCTTTTGTCACTGGCTAGAATGAAGAAAAATTAAGGAACTAAGTAGTCAATTCTCCAGCTCACCAATTAGCAGTTGAATGTGTTCTGTAACTTTCTATCACACTTCTATCACCAAATACTTTTCTCTTAAACCAGATTAGTCTCCTTTATTACAATGCAGACCAGAATGATATATTGCAAACACTTCAGAATGAATACCCTGGAAAAAGTCATTCTTGCTTTCAAAAAGTCACATGTTTCTACCAGAGGACAAGAGCAGGTCTGAAAAGAAGGATTGAGTAGAATGGCAAAAACCTCATCTATTTTTGGCACTGGGAAAGTTTTAAAGAAATGTTGTGCAGATTTTCAGTCTGTGTTAATGATAAAAGTTAACCCTGAAGAGAGCTTTTCTCGGGAACAGTAAAGTTTACAATGAAGTTCTCCAGCCTGATGCCCTGCAGGGATTGGGACTCTAAAGTCCATCATTCCTATATTGCCTATATTGCAACTGGTAGTTACTCAGAAAAAAATCAAGTCCTGTTTAGGTTTGGATACTACGTGGCTTTTTCTTAGTTTCTTCTATTAGTCTGATGGGATCATCTCTTCAAAAATAGTATTTGGTTATAGTCAGGAGAACAACCTGGAGGCACAAAAAGACTCCACTGTTGTCTGACAATTTTGTCCACATATTTTCATCTTTAATAAGCCATAACTCTTCCTCCCCAGTGTTGATGATCTGCCTTTCTTTTTCTTTCTTTCTTTCTTTCT
>JAEANM010004462.1:0-20788 GCA_017656035.1 Myanophis thanlyinensis
CCATGTAGAGAGCGTTGGCGTAATCCAGACGGGAGATCACAAGGGCAGAAGTGACTGTGCGAAGAGCGCCCAGATCCTTTACTGGGATCTTTTCCTTTACTGGGTTGCTGACTTTAATGTGATTTCACAAAAAGAAACATTCCACTATATTACTTCTCTATTGCCTCTCCCCCCTCCTGCCCCCAAATCTTAAACAAGCTCTGAAATACACCATGCATACCAGCCCTGATGATTTCAGTAGAAACACATTAAGCAGGTTAGACCTAATGGAAATCTGTTCTGCTTAAAAGTGCTTAACTCTGGTTGAATCATGCCTACTGGTAGTTATTGCAAATATAAGAAAGCTTTCCTACACAAGTGGCTCTACACATAAAGAAATAGAAACAATCCAGCAACCATAGAAATGTAATGTCTGTTCTATGAAATTCACTGATGCTGTTGGATTCCAAAACAAGAAACATCTGTTATATACCAGAGAGCTGTCAAGTTTTAAAATAATATTTTTTCCAGAAGTTGTTTCAACAGATGAACAAACACCATTCTAAACTGAAAGAACCCAAGAATACCTCATAAAAAGCAATTGTAATTTCTAAGGATCTGCAGATAATGAAACATATTTAAAGTACATATTATACAAAATTATGAGCACAGTCTGTGCCTGGCACACTTGAAAACAAATATAAAACCTGTCTCTTGGTTATCTAATTTTAGACAGAAACCAAATAGAATTCATAGATATGTGCTTAAAACCAAGGTCATTTATTAGGTTTCAAAGTTCAATTTTATAATGGCATAAACGCACTTTCAACAGAAATCAAGTGCTGCTCATCTCCTCCTGTATAAAACATACCGTAGTTTGCTCTTGAAACTAAGAATAGCCATAAAAAAAGATGCCACTATGTTGTCATGACACATCTGGGCAATTAATAACTTATATGGATAAGTCCATATTAATTTTCTTAGCAATACTATATGGTTTATGATTACAACCTTTAAGAATTGTTATCCCCCTTTGCAGACTTATCTATGATTCTATCTTATTATCCTGGCAGTCATCTAACCCTGTTTTTCAAAATCAGCCAAAACTGATGAAGTGATACCACCAATAATAAGCAGAACAAGCATTATATGGCCTTATAAGTCAGCTTACACATAATTCCTGCATATAACATTCATTTAAGCTCTATACTTGATTTATTATCCCATGTATCTAACATGCCATGGCGCATCACATGAGCAAATCATTAGCTAACTTTGATGTACATATCTATTGTCATATTACATGTTGCCAACACAAGTTTAAAAATTCTTTAAATCACTTACATAACACAAAAACTTATGGTTCCAATCTGGAGAAAGTTAAGGTTTGGTTCAAATGAAGTAATTATGCAATACTTAGAACATTTAGTCCTTTCGTTTTGATACAATTAAATTGCCACAAATGAGAACTGCAGCCACACAAGATATTAAATTACAAACCAGTAACTTGTACAGTATCATTAACTTATTAAAATGTTTGTTCATTATCGTTCTTGCTTTGGATGAACTTCTTAAATGATTCCCTTTGCATATGCCAGCTCTCACTCTCTTGGAATAGTAAGTAATCTAAATTGTCAACCATCCATTAAATTCAACCTGATCTATCTTGCCTTTCAACTCTCATAACTCCCAAACATAATCTAGCTGTCACCAAAGCACCCTTTGATTCCATTTACTATGAGACAAATAGGCAATCAAAATCATTTAATGTGGAACAGTTATCCTGTAATACTTATCTTCCATGTTAATACTTAGCTAATTGTAATATTACCTACCACTCATAGGAAGAGTTTCACATCTCCACTTCCCTAGTTCAGAGTCCAAGACATTTCAAAGCATCAGTGTTAACTTGTAGTTAGAAAAATACTGTAAAGTACTATAATTCTAGGTAATTGACATGGGGGAAAATGAAAGTTTATTTAACCAGTATTTCCCCCTAAATAACTGTACAGTAATCAGATATCTTTTTTTACCTCCTCTGCAGATGTCCAAGATTGTTTTATTACCATTTCTCTTACCTTTATATTAAAATAGCAACATCCTACAAATGTTAAAAAAGCTTCCTTCTCCATCTCCATGTACAATGGGGCAAGAGAAGCCAAACTTCATAACCTAAGCCAGTGGTGGCAAATCTTTTACTTACCGAGTGCTGAAAAGTACACGCTTTGCATGTGCCATCCGCACTTGCATGCGGCTCCTCCACATGCATTGCATGTGCAACCACACCATCCGCACATGCATGCAGCTTTTGCACATGTAATGCATGTGTGCTGCATGCAGGCACTCATGCACATGTGAGTAATCGCGTGTGTATGTGCAGGAGAGCTCCAAAGACCAGCTGGATTTCCTGCAGCAATCACAGACATGCACAGCGGAGGCCTGAAAACCAGCTGAGTCTCTGCAATTGTGCATGCATGCATGTGCATGCTCAGCTGGAAGTAAGTTGGCTGACAACTTGTGTGCCCAGCAAGATGGCTCTGTGTGCCATCTATGGCACTTGTGCCATAGGTTCATCATCACAGACCTAAGCTATACAGAATTGTCTCTCTCTGCTCATCAGCTATTTTTATACGCTGCAGTTTAATAGTCTACTCTACTCTTTCTCACCAAAAGGTAAAGCAAAAATAGATGAACTAAAAACCCAAAGCCAGCACCCGGAGAAGAAGAAAAAAAATCACGAACATGCAGTGATGTTCACAAAAAAGCTTCTTGCTTCGGTGATGGTGGAGACCAGTGTTTCTCAACCTTGGCGACTTTAAGATGTTTGGACTTCAATTCCCAGAATTCCCCAGCCAAACATCTTAAAGTCGCCAAGGTTGAGAAACGCTGGTGTAGACAGATTTTCACAGGCTTTTCTCCATTGTTAAAAGCTTCCTAGCTTACCCATCACCCTTTGTAACTCTCTCGCTTACCTTGTGCAATTCTTCCCCCCCACTGCTCTGGGAATATTTTTTTCTCCCTGATTTCTGGCTCGTCTCGCCCATGTGACGCTATCGGCCAGCCTGATATTTACTGCTTAACTGTCAAGCTCATATGTGAATAAATAAAACTCGAGGCCAAGTCATTCGGCCGCGACTATTAGGCGGACTCTCCCGCTGCCCTACCGTTAAGGTTCTGAACCGATTGGGGCAACCCAAAAGGAGCGACCCAAACACGGAGAGGCTACTCCAGGACAACGCAGAGGCGCTAGAAAAGAAAGCCTTTTTGGGGAGGGGAGGGGGGGGGAATGGGGCGATGTGCCGCTTTCAAGGAAAGAGTCCTCAATAGGGATCAGGCTGTGCTGGGAGTAACCGGAAACAGGGGTGTCACTCACTAGTGCCAGGCCTGGAGAGCAGCAGCAGAAAAACGGTCATGCCCCAAGCCGCCAGGTGGGCCAAGGCCCCGCAGCCGCGCCGCAGCCAAACAAACACGCGGCATCCCGCGGGGGCGTCCGACATGACGAAGACTTCCACTCCCATCACCCCCGCCTTCCCCTCCGGTGTTTTATTCGAAGAGAAGCGAAGGGAAGGGCTGGGTGTGGTTTGCAACCGGCTGCGACGCACAAGCACCTGTTGGGCGGGACGTCGCCCGGGAGAAAAGGCTAGGAAGGCTTCCCGGGCGAGGCAAGGTGAGAGGACGCAGCTCGGGCAGCTTTCATTCCGTCCCGCTTCCATTCCAGTCTCTTCTTACGGGACCCCAAAGCGTCTTGCCGCCTTTTTAAGGATTCGTGTGGTTCGTTTGGAAATCACCAGGCCCGAGTAATCTTTCGGGCCCTAAAGTGTGGAGAAATGATCGAGAACGAGGGAGGAGATTGGAACGCAATGCCCGCCACCGCCTCGCCCAAGGTTACGTTCTCAGGACCCATTTGCCCATAATTAAGCCTACTTACTGAGATCCGTAGTCTCGCCTTACGTGCGGAGTCGGGCTAAAATGGGATGAGTCGGTTTGGGTTGCTCCCGGTGTTGAAAACACATTGAACAAGGGCCATGTGCCAATCGGATGACTTGTAAACCATCGTCTACTGGCAGTCCTCGACTTACAACAGTTAATTTAGTGACTGTTCAAAGTCACAATGGCAGTGAAAAAGGTGACTTATGATCATTTTTTCACACTTATGACCATTGCAGCATTCGTGTGGTCACATGAACTATTTACGAGGGTTATGGTGTCCCAGGGTCATGTGATCACCTTGTGCAACCTTCTGACAAGCAACCTCAATGGGGAAACCAGATTTACTTAACAACCTTGTTGCTAACTTAACTGCATTGATTCACTTAACTATGGCAAGAAAGGTTGTAAAATGGGGCATTAGTCACTTAACAAATGTGTCACTTAGCCACATACGTTTTCGGCTCAACTGTGGTTGTCAGACAAGGACTACCTGTATAGCGCAATGATATTTCGTGAACCCAACCTACCCTGGCTTGGAGTCAGGATGATTATCATTCCCTCTTTAATTACATTCTAACATCTCTCTTCAAGCTACACTTTTTAAGAAAGATGTTGCAGATTCCAAGAATTAGGATTGTTCTGGAGTTTCTTACTTCTAAATGTCAGTTTCATAATTTTCCAGGGTATGAGATCAAACTACCCTGAACACCTCCAGATGTGTATATTTTTTTACACGCCAGCAGGGAGCATATGTAACTTATCTTCTCTTCCCTCAACTTTATGATAGGAATAAAAGCTACATGGAAAGCATCCATCAGTATTCTTCCTGCTGTTTTGAAAACACTAGGTCACTTCTCTGTGCCTGGGAAACAGTGAAGCAGCAGGGTGTAGATTTGTCTGAAAAGATCAGTTCTGCCATTACAAGTGACCCAAGTGAGACTTATCTTAACTTTTTACTCCAAAATTCAGTGAAACAAGGCAGAAGCCACATTACCAGTAAATGGCCATTTGTCTATACTACTGCATTGTAAGTATGTATACTCAGTGTTTCTGGGTTCTATTCCTTCAAGTCACACTTCCAGCACTAACTGGTACCTTCCGCAACTTCTGAAAACAGGTATTTCTTGCTCTTGGAATTTAGCATCTCTTGTTCACCCATCTAATGCCAGTTGCCTCATCTCTTAATCAGCGATCTTTGTTGACATTTAAGCCATGGTTATTGCCTGAAATGTGCAAAGGACTCATCCCTGTCCTCCAGCTCCCTTTTTCCCTGCTTCTATACCCCTTCGGTCATTATATAGCTGGGAAGGGGATTCTGCATTTTTGCCAGTGTCCTTTGGTTCAGTTTTTGTCTGTCTGTCCCTTATTTATTTATTTTATTTATTTTATTTCTCTAGGCAAAAACCACCACAATGCCAAAAAAAGAACAATCACAGTCTTCAGGTATTTTAGAGCATTTTTTTCTTTAAAAAAATACTATAAAGTTATAAAAAGCAAAGAGGCTTCGAATTGGATCCATGGACAGAGTTCTTTCAGACTGCTGGCTTCTGCAGAACGCAGGCACTTGCTGTTAATGTGCTTTTGACTGTCAAGAGAAGAAAGAAGAGAGTGTCAGTGCAGAATCCCAACCATGTATCTTATTGTGGCTAGTCACAGTGCTGTTTTGAAATGACCAAAAGACACGCAGCTATACTTATTAATAGATTTTCATGAAACTTAAATGGACTTTGTATGTGTTGTCATAGCACCATGTAAACAAGGATATATAGCTGAAAAAAGTTGGATCAGGTTTCAAATAAACATGCTCCCCATTCTACTCTCTGAAGCAAGTACATAAATTGGACTATGGCAGTGGTGGCTAATATATGGCACGTATGCCAGAGGTGGCAGTCCGAGCCCTCTCTGTCACCCCAGATTGCACTTCTAAAAGTTCACTCAATCAGTTAAAACTTTTCGCAAAAGAAAAAAGATCTCGCCTCTGGCTGTCAGTTGCTTTTCCTGCAGAGCTTCTGATGTTGTGATGCCCCGCCTCCCTGCCAGATAGCTGGTCTTCGGCTCTCCACTGCACACTGGTCTGCCAGGGGTGGGGTGTGGGGGAGAGAGCAAGAGACTCTTTTGGGGGGGTCACTCAGTCTCTAAAATGTTCGCCATCACTGGACTATAGTATAGTAAGGAATTGTTCCCTTACTGTCTATAATTAGAGGTTCATAGCAATCAAGTGTGACACAAAAACGTCACATCGTACTCCAGCAAACAATCAGTTTCCACATAGTTCCTCCATGTTACTGCAAAAACATTTGAAAGATGAAATCACACAATGTTACAACACATTCTTCCTGTCCACTTTGCTTAACCAAGTGGACTTAAACTGAATGGGAAGGAAATGTTGAACATACAGTATAAGAAGTTCTCAGTGTAGGGGGGATGAGTTTAATTGAAATATAGTAAGGAGTGAGCCTGGGGAGATGGGCAGATGTTCTTCTGACATATATACTGAACCTCCAAGTTACTAGGGAATGCCACTCAGAACATCAGGAACTCACAACAACTGCATCTTAATTTTTCAGGAACAAAGTTTTAAAATGAAATCTCTACTGGATTTAGTTTACATTCCCATGACAAATGAAATAAACTCAAAGCAGAAAGAAACCATATCTCTTCCTGAGAACTGGGAACTGTTTTAGCATAACACAATATAACTACAGTTGGTGGCATAATATATTTAATGAATATATAATTCAGCATTTGAGAACTCTAGCTGGTGGTACCAAACAGGCTTGGATTATATGATCCTTCTTACTTTTAAACCTAACAATACTATACCAGCATTTCATCAAATCAGTTATCTGAAGGTAAGCTTAATCTAAGTATCCTTTCAAAATACCTACTGTACATCTGACCTTCCATAAAAAGTTTTAGAAACATTTTTTTCATTCTTAGTGGGAGAATCAAGCATAATTTTGCTCACACCCTGCTATAAAACCACCAATATTAGCTGAACTCAGATGTCTTGAATACTCAGATGTCTTTCTCCCAAAAGGAAACTTACAGCTCTGAGTTGCAGAAAATAGAGGTTTGCCTGGCAGAAACAGAAACATTAAAAGGGCTGCTGATCATTAGCTGGGGTTTCATTCCCTATTCCATTTAGCTCATTTTAAGATAAATTTAACTAATTTGCAACATTGCACTAACATCTATCAATGTGTCCAGAGGCTTGATTTCAGCAAGTTGTTATGAGATATGAATTATACTGGAAACAAAAATGTAGTCTTTAAATTAAAGGTTTATTTCTAATGTTTTGTGCAGTCTCTTTTCTTCAGTTATGTTTCCAGGAAAATGTATAATCTGATCTCTTTGATCAAAACATGACTATTCCAATATATTTGACAAAATATATTCCTGTCCCTTCCAAGAACTCTTAGCTGCCATTTTTCTCCCACCCATTCCGCAGGATGACAATAACTAAACAGAAGAACATTCAGCAGACAAAGTTGGTTTTGTATTTCATATGATGAAAAAACTGCATTTGTGAACTGCTGCTCCTTGTACAGCTCTTATGGTCAAGCAATCCTGTTAGGAAAGATAACTGGCTTTTTAGAACATGCTAAAGTCTACATAAAACTGAAGAGCAGAATAAGAAAGGTGGGAGTGCTTGTTTCATACATCACAGTCCAGGTTTGTTTTAACCATGGTTGTTGAACGCACAATGCCAAGCCATAAACTGTTTTAGAAATAATGAAGGATGAACCAGAACTAAAGCACACTAAAACTTAGTATGATTTGTGATTTCAGCCATTATGTCTGTCTCCTGTTCTTCAATTACACAGAAATAAAACACAGTTTGATGTGGCTTGAAAGCTAGTATTTCAGATATTAGCCACAACAGCCTTCCCCTATATTTATTATTGAAAATAAATAGCCTCATGAGAATTTAATAAGAACTAAATTTCCCCAGCAATAAAATTAGTTTCCATGATCATTTGACTTTTCAGTAATTGTACACTGACTTACTCTAACAATAATGCTGAAATTCTTTTTAAATTTTAAAAAAGTACAACTATTCAAAGTATTTGCTATTGAGTGGTACAGAAAATTTTAAAATATTTCAATAATAACAAAAAAAAATTGCTTAAAAATCCTATTCTTACCACAAGAAAATAAAAATACACACTTATCTGCCCCATGTCCTTATTTCTCAGAAATATTGATCATTTCATGGTTCAGTTGGCTAATTTACTAAATAAAGCTTACCATACTAATAAAAAAACCAGACTTGAAATAGTGACCATTAGTGCTCAGCTTTGTTGCATTATTTTTCAAATATGTAACAATGCAAGGATCATTCTATCAAGAACACAGGCTGCACATAAATTTAATAAATAAATATATGCAAACACACCTAAGAAAATACCACGTTTGAATACTTTAAATAGCGCTACAGCAAAAACTAGATGGTATGTGGTGCTATCCACTTGAATATTGATTTTATTTCTTTTGGAGTGTTACACCTATTTACCTGTTTATGAAATAGTCAGCCTTGGAATTGGAGAATGCAGACTTTGCAAGCAAAGCTGATGAAGACACAAGAACTGCAGTACAGTTCTTCCAAGGTGGAAGAAAATTCAGCCATACACTTATGATGTCCAAGGCAGGAGCTTACCTTCATTGTGTTCTGCTTTTCCTCAAAGGAGACAACTGGCTTCTTCCTTCTTATTGAGCTACCCAAATCAGATGAGGAACAAGAAGGCATGGATGAGGGCAAATGCTTAGTCTTCACTGGCCTACAGTAGGTGGCTGAATTCTTGCGTCTCTTGGCCTCTTCATCTGAGATGCAATTGGTCAGCAGTGTTTTTGGACCATTCAGTGAGGATCCCTGGTTCTCCAGGGATGAGGCTTTGACTGGCATGTGGCTAGGTGCCCTGCAATCCAGATGGTTGACTCTCTTGACCCTGGCCCCTGAAGAGATGGTCCCATTCAGGGAAATGCTGGAGGAAGTCACTGCAGATGTCTTGGCCTTGGCAGATGCATGGGACACTTGGCAGCCAACTGCTTTGCTCTTGCCCAGATCAAGAAAACAAGTTTGTTTATAAGGTGGGCTAGTAGGGATACTGGGAGATTGTTTGCGCTTCCGAGCTAAGGCTTCTGGCTCCACATTACCAGCCATCTCCTTGGCTTTGGAGGACCTGCTGGCCTTGTTCGAAGGCAACTTGCTGAATGAAGGTGATGGGGTATTGGCTGGGAGTGGGGAAGTGATGGATTGGCTTCCACCCATGCAGTCTGACTGGCTACAGGCAGCTGCGGCATGGGGCGAACCAACTGCACAGTTCACACTATGGTGGTTACGGCTGTCCCTGGATGCCATGGTCACTGAAGTTGCCCAGGATACAGAGGTCCTGCTTGGGGCACTGTGGGGAAGGCTGCAAACCAGGGAGGAACTGTAATTTGGGGATGTACTGGATGTCGAGAAGCCCAAAAGCATTGGAGATGATGTGGAAATTGGATGATCGGCAGCTGGAGGAATCCTTCTGGGTAGGTCAAAGCAAGAAAACAAGAGTTAAGAGTTTAACACACCAGCTTTCAATTACTCTGCCCAGATATCAGTACTCAATCATAGACTCTTAGGGCTAGAAGGGACCTTGGTGATCTTCTGATCCAATCCCCTGCTCAGGGAAGGTATCTTTATTCTATCCTGGACAAAAAAAACATCTTTAGTATTTTCTTTGTTGCCTTTTTCTTTCTACTATTTTCTTTTTCTTTTTCCCCCCGTTATGCTTTGTTTTTCTCATACAGTATTTCCAAATTATAAAGGATCACTGTTCTCCTTCAGATTAAAAACTGTTTCTTTTTATTTTGCCTCTATTTGCTGTTAAATTCAGAGGTCTTTAAAAAAAACAGATGCCTGGAAATATATGTATCTTCTCCATCGTCTTGCAACCTCTTCCCCTGCTAGGTTCACTCATTGTTCAGATAGGTTTTCTGTCTGTGAAGGATATACCATCAAACTTGGTAATCCAGTGCCATCTACTGGAGAATTCCCCCCCCCCCCCCAAACAGCAGAGAGACAACAAATATTTCTACAGGTACCGATGTAGAGGGACTGATAACAAAGCAGAGGGGGGGGGGGAAGCTAAAAACCACTTTCTATCAAACACATGTATGACGTGTAAAGGTGAGCCTACCTCTTGGAACACAAGAAATGTTTAACTGATCCCTATTTTTTTCCAAGGACCCATATATCCTTTTATATTCTCAGATGCCAAAAAGATACAAAACTGTACAATACAACAATTCCAGTCTTGCTTGGGATGAAAATGAAAAACTCTCTTCAAAAATGACACTTCTCTCAAGTTTTTGCAATGATGACAGTCTAAAACTCATTCTATATGAATGATGACTGGCATGTGGAACAATATTCTATATGAAAATCCACCAAGCTTCTGTTGTGCTTGGACTTTTTTTTTTTTTTTTGATAGCACTAGATAAAGACAATTTCTCAGTTTTCTAACAATTGTTTTGGATGCCTTTTAATCTTTGCACCATTTTACCATTACTATTTTTTAAAATTTATTTTTCCTTTGTTACAGATTGTTAGTGGTTTTATTCTATTTTTTTTACCAACCTGTTTCATTGTAATTATATATCTAAGCCATAACTATGCAGAAAAAAACAATAGTTTTAAAAAGAAATGAAAAAAATAGATATAGTTGAATTTTCAGAAATAAGAAGGGTCTGTGCCATTATTGCAATTTTTCTTTTTTTCTTCTTCTTGTGCATTACAGGCCCAGCCTCCAAACATTTCTAGTGCTTGACAGATGCTACTAAATCTTGTTTAAGAATACAAATTTAGTAATACAATTTTATGTGTCAGCCCTCAGAGTTTGTTAGGTGAGATACAAACTATGTAAATAAATAAATCAGGACTGGTTTTAACAAATATGCAAGATTATATCATGACTTAGCACTGACTTCTTATATATGAAGACATCGTAATTCTCTTCCGCTGCATGCCATGCCCAAATTCATGTAAATGACTGTGCGCAGGCAGAAGCACATTCCAATTATTTCCCCAATTTGTTTGGCATTGTCCTAGGGTAACTTACTTCCACATGTGCGAGCTAAGATGTCTCTCCAGCATGGAACTGAGCGCGGAGCAGAACCGATCCAGCCTTCGACTGAACACGTAACAACCTGGACTCATCAATCTGCTTCCAAAAGTGCAGAACTGTTGCGGTGGGGGAGGATTTATGGAAGGACCAAAGTGTTAGAAACTCAAAACCATGCAAAGAGCACACTCAACTTCTACAGTGACAAATAGGAGACACAGTTTATAAGCAAGGAAGTTATCCATTCCATCCTCCAGTTCTTCAGCTAGTGAGAAAGAGAGACTATCTATCATCTTAATTTCTAAGAACAATTAATTTTGTGTGGAATCAACCCACATTTCATTAGTACAGGTAGTCCTCGACTTACAGCCACAACTGAGCTCAAAATTTCTGTTGTTAAGTGAGACATTTGTTAAGTGAATTTTCCCTGTTTCACAACCTTTCTTGCCTCGGTTGTTAAGTGAATCCCTGCAGTTGATAGTTAGTAACCCGGTTGTTAAGTGAACCTGGCTTCCCCATTGAAATGGCTTGTGAGAAGATCACGAAAGGTAATTCACATGACCTTGGGACACAGCCATGATCGTAAATATGAACCAGTGGCCAAGCATCTAAATTTTGATCACATGATCAGGGGGATGCTGGAAAGGTCGTAACTGGAAAAAACGGTCATAAATCAATTTTTTCTGTGCCACTGCAACCTTCAACAGTCACCAAACCAACTACTGTTAAGTCGAGAACTACCTGTACAGCAGAGAAACTTTGCATTTGTTAACCCCAATATTCAAGTTCTGGTTGATGGAATTAAAGGAACTGTTCAATTCCAATTCCAATTCCAAATTTTTATTGGTCACATACACAATCATACATGGGTACGATACGCAGTGAAATGCTTACGCAACCGCGGGTAAGTTAAGGTAGGAAGGGAGGGCTAGGGGCAGCCGGGAATCCCAAAGCCAAAAGAAGAGCTCCTTTTCTTTGGAGAGTTACTTCCTGCCCTTCAAAACACCAGCCTAGGTAGACTAAGGGCTTGATATATTGATTTCATTTACACATCAGACTAAGCATTATTGAACAAGCATGTGATATGTGAACCCAGGCATCAGAAGGCCATCTCACAGCTTCACAAGTACAACACTCCAACACTCCCCTATGGCTCCACTTTTAACATCTGCCAAGTATCTCCCACCGAAGCCCCACAGCACAAAGAAAAAGAGCAGGGCAGGTCTTGGTCTGTCAACTTACTGCCTGGGGATGGGGTCGTCGTGTTGCATAACGGCAATCCAACTTGCGGGAATCATCAGTGGCATCCTCCTCACTCTCCTCGCTTGTCACCCGCCCCGTGCTCTTCGATGCTGGGAAACGGTAGAGACGGTTGTCAATTTCGCTAGAAGATATAGGCACGTCATCAGGGTCACTCTCGGAGGAAACCCCAGACCTGAAAGCAGCAGAAAGAGGGTAAGAGCTGAGCTTTCTGAGAATTGAATTTCCAGAAGGTATGGCAGATACCACCATATCTGCTCCCTCATCTCAAGTGTGTGTGTTACCTGGAAAGTGCACAGTGGGAATATGGTTGCTTCGTGTGACAAGAAGTAGTAGAAACATTGGTCAGAACCATGGAAGTCTGTGACATGGAAGAGAAGTCCTGCAACAGCCGTTCAGTAGCTATGTCTTTCCTCACTGGACTCTTTTCTTTGGGAGACTCGCCTTTCTTGGTGCTGGCCTTCAGTTCGGCCACTAACACATCAAAGTCCTTTGTTCGGCCTTGCACCTCTCGACGCTGATGTACAGAATGAATCTGGAGCACAGCAAGACAGATAGGTTAGATTTAATCAGCTGGCGGGTGGAAAAGCAGGCTCAGAGAGAGGATGTGATGACAGCCATTTTCAAATAAAGAACATCCCACATAAAACCCCATGAGCGGTACAATCTTATGAAAAGAGTGTGTGACATTTCTTTAGTGAACATTTTAACAAGTCTCTGAGTGACTGGCACTGAAACAGAGGTTATGGCAGAGGTGAAATTCAACAGGTTCAAGCAGGTTCGCTAGAACTGGTAGTAAATTTTCTAAGCAGTTCAGAGAACCGGTTGTTAGAAGAAATCTTCTTTTGTTTTTTCAACTTTACAGGTTTAATCCTGTAAGGAAAGCAGGAAAAAAACATTATGGTGTTTCTAGACTAATCTTTATTGCCCTGATTACAGAAACAGCCCACCCAGTCACATGGCCCTCCCCCAGCCATGCCCACCAAGCCACACCCACAGAACTGGTAGTAAAAAAAATGTAATTCCACCACTGGGTTATGGTTAGAAAATCATTATTGATATGGGAGTAGACAACCTTTTCTTGGGGTGAGGACCACATCTGATCCTTTAATGGGCTCCCAGGAGATCATACTCCAGGGATTGGTTGAAACTGGAATCAAAACGAAGACAAAGCCAAATTTAATGTAATTCAATTTAAACATTAATTGCACCCTATAATTTTCCATTTCTGTCACATTAGACATGACAGTTCATCAGCATATTTTGGAAGAGTTCTTAACCTGAATCCAAGACTTGCTGGAAATGTCATGTAGCTTCTGACAGATACTGAACTAAATAAGATTTGTTAAAGATTTGGCTGGAAAAAAACTCTGGCTTATTGTTACAAAGAAGAGAAATTGATTACATATACCATAGTTGCATATACTGTAATTCAGAGAGAACTTATCCAACGCTATGGTAAGGAGATACATTCATTATACCTGTTACATGTTTATGTTATGTTATGTTGTGCTTTGTTATGTTGTGTTAGGAATAAGCAACAGTAAGACAAAGACAAAGAAGGTATGAACTAAAAAAAATATAACTAAACATACACATATCTAATAAAGGAGAATATTTGTAGCTCGGAGTTGACATGAGGGGCCCTTGGTACTCTCTGAGCTTACCTGTTTTCTTGCAGATGTTTCATTACCCAAACTAGGTAACATTATCAGTGCTAATAAAGAGTGCAGTTTGCTGTCAGTTTATATTCTGGTAGCTTGCCCTGTCAGTGTTGGTGGAGGTACCAGGGAATTCTAGAAGCCTGGCACTCTGACAAATCAATAGACATATAGACGTTAACAACATATATAGACCATGCGCAACAGACTATCACACATCCCAAAAAGGAACAAAAAGACCTAAGCACCTCTCCACCAGCAATCAGCACCCAGGTCAGCAGAGATTAACTCCACGGTTAACATCAGACCAACAATCAAATAAAGAATACCCCAGTCAAGAAACTGCTGAAGAATCCAACAGGAAACAGCTCAACCAAAGAATCTCTAAGACCACCTCCACCAAACCACTAGAATATAAGTTGACAGCAAACTGAGCTCCTTACTAGCACTGATGATATTAAGCAGTATGGATAATGGAACATCTGCAAGAAAACAAGCAAGCTCAGAGAGCACCAATTTAGTTTATACCAGTAACATTCATGATGCATCTCCATGGCTTTCTATCCCTTGCAAATACCCTTCGTTCCACTATATCCATATACAATCTATACACTGTTTCGGTCTTTTAACTTTCTTACTTTTTTCTTTTTGAGGCTCTTTTCCAGCCAGAACTTTCTTAGTTTGCCCTTTGAATCTACTTGCCCTTCCCTCATGGATTACTTGCAATTCAATCCTCCTTCATTCTATTTAAGTGATCAAGCCACCACAGTGCATATGTTTTGGATAGGTTACTGACTTTCATATTTATTTCAAACTCAGCATGCATTCATTTTCAACTCTGTTATGTTCCCGTTTCACCCTATGCCCTTCTTAAACACCCCATTCAACTTTCTTATATCTTTCTCCTGAAATATCTAACACTCATTTTCATGTAATCAATCAAGTAGAAGCATGCTTTTATTCCTAGCCATCTTCACTTCTTTCAACAAGCATTCATTCCTCACACAGAATACACAATACCCACCATGTTTCTCTCAGTATTTACACATCTTAAAATTTCTCAACCCGTTTCCCCATCTTTAATAAACATCCTACCAAGGTCACAAATCCATTGACTTCCTCTAGTTTTTTTTTCCCATTTATGTATAACTTAAAATCATTCACTCCATTTCCTTGTCAAACATAATTGCCACATTCACACTGCTCCCTGCATCATACACTCTAACATTCACTGCAAATTATTCTGTTCTCAGTTAACACAGCATCATCTGCATACAAAAGTACATGTATATTCATTCGCCCAAACCAACACTCCTCTAATGTCACTGCAAGCATTCCTTGTACATTCATCCCTGAATACATTAAGCAACCTAGAGAAGTCCTGTATCCTTGTCTTACCCCCAATTATTGTTGAATCATTCCCCAAGCATAATATTTATTTTAAGACGTTTTGTTTCCATCGTAGACCCCTCTTATCGCCATCAAATAATAATCTTCAATCCGTGTTTTCACAAAAAATATTGAATATCCACATTCATTCGAGCAGATTCACTTTATCATATAATTTCTCTAAATCAGTCATTGCAGCCTGAATACCACAATTAGCACACATAATCAAAGCAGGTCTGCAGCATGCACATACGGAGTGGAAGGGCTTTGATCTTACGACTGAGACCATCATTTTGGTTTTTATTTTTATTTTTATTTTCCGTATGAACTCCCTGCTGGCACTCCAATAAGATATCCTGAGGAAGACAGAATAGCACCTATGCCAGTGTTTCTCAACCTTGGCGACTTTAAGATGTTTGGACAAAGCAAAGCTGGCTGGGGAATTCTGGGAGTTGCAGTCCAAACATCTTAAAGTCGCCAAGATTGAGAAACACCGGCCTATATAAAGACACTTCTCCACTGTTCCAATGTGCAGACAAAGCAATTATTTGCATGGAGATACAAGATCACCTGCTAAAGACCCCCAGGCCAGACTGCCATTAAAAACCAAGGAGGACAGCCTCTTTAAAAGAAGAAACCTATCCCATCAGAAAGTAGGAGAGCAACAGCCATAAAAGGCAACTGGCTGCCCTGCACTTCTCCTCTCTCCAATCACTGCAGAAAGCAGGCTTACATCGCACAGCGTCTTACCTTGCAGGTCAGTAACCGAGTGCAAACTTTCTTGGTTTCAGGGTTCACCACACCACATTGGCGGTTTAAGTCACACTCTTTCCCTGTGGGAACAAATACAGAATTAAATGCCAAAGGTCACATTTCTGCAGATCCAATGACATGTCTCCTGATCCAATAGCTCGGTTTTCCTTTGATTTATGAAGGCAGCCCCTTTATTGAAAATGCAGTACAGGTAGTCCTCAACTTATAACTACCACGGAGGCCAACATTTCTGTTGCGAAGCGAGAAAGTTGTTAAGTTTTGTTTGAGTTTTGTCCCATTTTGCCATGGTTGTTAAATGAATCCCTGCAACTGTTAAGTTAGTAACATACTTGTTAAGTGAATTTGACTTCTCCATTGACTTTGTTTGGCAGAAGGTCACAAAAGAGGATTACATGACCCTGCAACCGTCATACATATGAATCAGTTGCCAAGTGTCTGAATTTTGATCACGTGACATGGGGATGATGCAATAGTTGTTAAGTATGAAAAACAGTCTTAAATCACTTTTTCGGTGCCATTGCAATTGTGAATTGTAACTAAACAAACTGTTGTACAGGACTACCTGTATTTCAAAAACAAAACACAACAACCATTATTCACTTTTTGCTGTCAGAAGTGCATTAAATACAATTCTTTATGTGAATGAATGGCATGTCTCATTTTGTATTTGTATATTTATTTTCTTGCTAATCTTTGTTTTATTTTATGGGTCAGCCTACATGGAATCATATCTTTTGGGTGACACTGAGGTGACATCCTTTATGTCTTTGCCCAGAATTGTGATCATATGGCATTAACTGAAAAGAGAAATCATTTGGGGGTTTGGAGAACAGCATATTCTTTTCCCCCCAAACTCCCTTCCTATACTGTAGCTCACATCACATATTAAGCTGCTCACATCACATATTCTCCACATAATAATCCTATAATCCCGATGCCTAACAGTGAGCCGATGCATGCAATATTTCCCTCCCTTCCCATCCACTCAGGTGCCTTTGGGACAAATGCTCAACCTCATGGAATTAAACTTGACAAACTAGTTTTGCACAGTAGATACACTGGTTTTGCCAAAATTCCAAAGTGGTTATGACACACACCCTTTTTCCTTTGACAAAGGATGAAGTGAGAAAGGCGATAAACATACATGGGAAGAGGCATCTAAGCTGGCATCTTAGAAGCCTGATTCTCTTCCTTCAGGATTACTAAGGAAGCAAAAAGTTGCAAAGAACTTTCTTTCAACTCTACCCTATAACCTAGGTAGCAACCCATTCTTCCTTACAGATGAAATGAGGAATGGATTTATGGGAAATGTTTTGCTTAGGAAATACGGCTACCAAACCAAGTTTCAATTTTTACAATACTACCCATTAAAAAGACACTGTTATGTAATCATTCCTGATGGTTTAACTATTTTATTACATTGCCTCCAGCCAGAATACATAATTAGAAAGGCAAGACTCACGAGATATCTTCTTCAGAGATTTTACAGCACCCGATTCTTTCTCAGTCAGGCTAGAAGCATTCTCCAATTTCCTGTTCAATGTGTCAGATGTTATCATGGAGGTGCTGCCAAGTTTGGCTGATGTCTGAAGTTCTTTTGGTGATGCCAGTAAGGAAAGTTTGCCTAGAACCTCTTTTGAGTTAACCAAAGACTGTTTGGAAATTGCAGGGTCAGAATGCAGAGCGGGAGCCTTGATTCCGTCTCCATCGGACTTTGGAAGGCTGGAGATCTTCTCTAGGTTCACTACAGGCACAAACAAGCTGGAGGACAAAACAGCAGACATGTTTTGGTGTTGATGATGTTATATGCAATCTTCTGAACTGCGTTTCATCTAAATTCCCAAAGAAAGTAACTTGAAGGCCTTGTAAAGACCTTCACGATGGTTGGAGTTCTATACCAGCAAACACTTGCAGCAGCTTTATTCACAAAGCTGCCTTCCTCATTTATTATATTTATGGATAAAAAAAGAAGCATGTAATCACTACATGAGAAGGCTGCCCAAATAGAAGGGATACAGGAGAAAGTAGAAGAAGACATGAAAATAAAGCTCAGCTTCCACAGATGGTAAAACAAGAGTGTGAAAAGTGGGGAGTACCGACATTGATAGCTTCATACATGATCCCAGCACCTAGCAACACAGTCTTCAAGATCACTTTCAGCCATCAAAAGACCAAGCCAAGAAAAAACACTTTAGAACATTTGCCATCATACTTCACCTTTTAGTAAATACACTCTGTTTTAAATACAGTAGATAAACATTTGCGATCACAGCTCACCTTGTTAGTAAATATGCTCCATTTCAGTAAATACACTCTGAAACCAAAATGGGGTCATCAGAACCCAAGGGAGCAATTGTAGTTTCTCACTAGACTTCAAAAAAATTCCAAACACTGTTATCTTGCTAATGGAATTCAACCTTAATCATTAAATAAATGAACAAGCTTCCATCTATAATGCAGAAAACGGATTATTGTTTTGACTGTACATTTTTAACTGCTGCGTGCTAGCTTTTCCATGCTACATTTCCATTAGCATTTGTAATTAAATAAAATTAATTAGTTAATAGAAAGAAGTCACAGAACTATCAAAATGGCATGAAGAAAGTACATAGTATTCCTTTTTTGCCTCATTAATACATGGGTTTATTTATTGCTCTGATTTCTTCTGGAGTTGCAATCCACTATTAAAAAATAAAGTCTATGTTTCAAAAATCATCTTTTTGGGAACTATCTGTAGTAAACGGAACCATAAATGTGAATCAAACTAAGAGTGTACAAAACCTTTTTATCTGACCATTTCAATTTCAGAACATCCTATCCAGGTGTGAAACAGTTGTTTCAAGTGCAAAATGAGCTGTTTTGAGCACTTCAGAAGAGTTTCACACACAAAGCAGTGTTGTTATAAGCATCAAGCGTTCACAATCACTAGAATAGAAATCTTCAAAGAAAAAAAATCCTCTCTTATATTTACATGAAATATAAGCCTAAGAGAACAAGAATACAAATGTCCCCTAGAAGTGCTTGCAGATTCCCTGTGTCACCTCAGGATATATAGTAAGTTTTATTCGACATTCATTCATTCATTCATTCATTCATTCATTTTTTCTATAGCTGTGTGGCTCAATTTTTATAGCTATCTTGAAGGAGATTGTTTTTCTCTTTCTTACCATACTACAACCAATCAACACATAGCTAGGATTGCTTTCTCCAAAGTATGCCTGAGCTGATATCTTCTCAAAGTGAATGGTTGCACTTATCATTCACAAAGCACCCCAGACCCTCTTACCATAGGTTGTCCTTCGGCATCTTGTCTGTCTTTTCTGGCACATGCTGGGTTTGATTAAAGAAGTTCTGGGATTTTTCCCTCCATGATTTGGTGGATCCATGACTGCCACCAACAATGGGTCGCCCATTGACTGCATGACACTTCTGCAAATTGGATGAAGGCTGCACCCGACCACAGAGTTTGCCGAGAGGTCCATGACGTCTCTCTGTGTGGGAATAACAATGCTGTTAGCCAGAAATCTTGGCTAGCCAATGAAGGAGCCTGTGAGGCAGCAGTCAGATTACAAATTGTAGGTCTGCTGTGGGTATGAAGTAGGATAGGTATAACAGTGAGCCAGGGCCTTTTAAAAGCATATTTTTTCATAATTAGCCCCTGTTATTCTACTACAAACATGTTATGATTCCCAATCTCTTTCATTAGCTATTAACAAAATATTATTCTCCTCCCAAAGCTACTCAGGGATAAAAATAATGCAAACAATGCACAAAAATTATAATAGGTACTTTAGAGTGATTGCTCACCTCCCAGTCAAAACTGAATCCATGGACCACCACAGGCCAACTAAGTCAGAGAGAGCTTATGCAATTCCGTATTGCAGTCCAGTCAGAAATCATTTAGTTTTCAGTGCAAAATTCTGGATCTTTCCTTTTCTTATTTACTCACCACCCCACCTGCAAACTTGATTTTATATATACAATACTGCCCTAGGAAAGACATGTTGTTACTAAATATGAACTTTCACCCAGAATCTTACAGCCAAAGTACATGACAGCATCTAGAACTGAGTCTAGAACTCCCAAGATTCAGAAACACATTTGTACAGCTCTCCGGTTTATCAAATCACATTTAAAAGTCTCTTCCTGTTCCTCAGCATAACTCTTTGCTGCTACTGTAAATCACTTCTAATCTTGATTTCTGATTATCACATAGTTAAATCCACATAGTTTTCCTGATATATTTTTCAGAAGACAGTTACCATTGCTTCTTTCCCCAGGGCTGAAGGAGAATGACAGCTCCAAGGTTACTCAGCTGCCTTCATCCTAAAGCACGAGGACTAGAATTCATAATCTCCCAGTTTTTAGTCTGGTGCTTTTAACCACTGCACCAAGTTGGCTCCTTTTGCTGGCAACCCGCAAAACGCACCTTTCAAATTTGTCCCAGATAGTTTTGACAGAGGTGTGAGACAGAAGAGAGGTTACTCTCTCTCTTTCCTGTTTGTTAGGGAAGAGTACTCATTAACTGTACATAGCCAATCATCAAGATACAACTATGGGGCTCAGAAGACAAACCTCATATAGTTTTCTTTGTGTGACTGCCACTAGCAACATATACAGCAGGGGTCGGGAACCTTGGCTCTTTCATGACTCATGGACTTCAACTCCCAGAATTCCTGAGCCAGCCATGCT
>JAEANM010004463.1:0-20788 GCA_017656035.1 Myanophis thanlyinensis
TATTTGCTGTGAACCGCCCCGAGTCCTTGTGGAGATGGGGCGGTATATAAATTTGATAAATAAATAAAATAAATAAAATATTTCTGTATCCTTCCTCAGCTAGTAAATTATGCTAACTGTGAGTTTTATTGCAGAGAAAGCTATAGGTTACATACCTATTTGAAACACAGGAGGAAAAATGAAATGATGGTTTTAAGTCTATCCGGAAGAAAGTACCTTGGAGGCTAATAACTTGCTTAGCTCATTAGCACCTAGGCTACACATTAGGGAACCTAGTGGGAATTTATGTCCAAAGGGAAAAAGTTAATTTTGAACATATGCAGATAAATGAATAAATGTGTAAAAACAACAATAGCAAAGGAATGAAACAATAAAATAAAATAAATAACAATAACACTATATGGGGAAGGGCACATCCTCTTGTCCAAAGTATTTGTTTCTTACTACAATTTTCTGGAAAGCTTATATCCTTGAAATGGCTGCTATTAATAAATGTGAGAGGTTGGGGTTTTTCTTATTCTAGCATTCATTCATAGTGAAAATGCTAAACAATGCTTCTGAATGAGTTTCAGCTGCCCAATCCACATAGAAACAGATAATAAATCTTTACTTGAAGCACTTTTTGGCCCATCTTAAAAAGAGGTCAATAACCAGAAGCTAAAGTTGTTTTGGGAAGGAAATACTTAATTTTCCCAACTTGGGAATGAAGATTTGATGGCCACTTTTTTGAGAATTTCCTCCAACTCTTTCAAACAAAAGAATGTATTGGGTGTATTGGGGCAAAACCACAAGCAAACATTGGATCATCTGCATTTTAAATGTAGTGCAAACACCTTAACTTGAGCTGGGAAGCAAATTTGCAGCCACTGTAAAGAAGTATGACTCCACCTGTGACTAAGCCAGTTGAAAATCTGGCAGTCAGTTTCTGTAATAATTGAAATACCCTGTTTTTCATGCAAGTCAGTACAGTTCTAGGCGTATTGAGTCAAATAGGTCTTGTTGGCTCAATTTGCATTAATGACTCACAGAATTACAAACCATAGACACATAAAATATATGGCAAATTTTGGGTTCAGTGGGCCATGCAATCCCTGAAAACTCAGTAAAAGCTATAAGCCATTATTAACTATGAATAAGCATGCTATGCAAATACAGCCACTTTACTCAATGTGGAATGTTTTCGGACATACGCCTTTAGGATGGCAACAATAATTAAGATTTGAATGAGTGACATATTTAATAAAATGTCTCCACTAAATGAAATTCAGCTTCTGGATTTCTGGTGACTTCATGGAAATGTCCCTGTCTTACTGTACTAGGCAATAAATATCAATGTGATTTGCCACTGCCCTATCTATTATTCTCAGTCTGTAACCTTACACTTCCTACTCAAATACTAATTATGGTAATATTTATTTATATTAAAAGCTCTACCATGGTTCTTCTTACTAGTATAATTACTAAAAACCAAATTGTATTCTTTAGCTTTTGAAGACAAGACAAGGCAAATAAATACCCTTTAGTTTTTAATAACTAAAGGTATACTAGTAAGAAGAAACCAAGGTAGAGGTTTTAAAATAAATAAATATTTTTGTGTATCTTTGTATAATTAACATATATGAAAGGCTAGTTTTACTTAATTTGTAAAGATGCAGTGTGTTTTGAGGAATCTTTTTTTTTCTCTTTTAAAACAGCTAAATGTATCTGAATGTATCACGAGATATGATTACATGGAAATAACTCAGCTGTTGTATGCACATCTCAGTGGAGATAAATGCAGGTATAAATAAGGCTGGTTTCACTTTAGCTAACTCCAATATGTAAATCCAGCCATTGACATTTATAACCATTATGCATGGATTAAACCTAGCTGCTTACATCTTATTCAACAAAACATTGTCAAAGGACCCTCTCTTCATGCAAGTCATTAATCTGTTGCTGTGTGTGTGTTTAATATTGTCTTGAATTGGATGCTAAACTCTGTTTACTTGTGTGACACAGTCACATGATGTTATATTTCTATACACAGTGAGAGCTGTAGAAAGAATAACACACAATATTCAAAATTTTAACAGCACACTTTGAAATCATTTCCCATTCTCCCATGTTTCGTCTCTTGATCTTTCTCCTTATCATCCTGAGTTGTTAACCAAGGAAATATTCAGTAGACTACTACTGGAGATAGTGAAATCTACCTCTGCTTTTTTAACTGAAGCACAGAGCTTGAGAAGAAATAGAGCAAAGGGTTCAACAGCTGTTGTTGTTTTTTTAAATCAAGATTTCTTAGTGATGTGCAATGTAATATATATGTGCCTTTCTCAGTTCCCAATCCTGATACATCTGAATACCAGTCTTTGTTAGAAACATCGCAGCAGTAGCTGTTTCGAAGCTAAGTGTGTAATGTTGCTGCTGTGAAACAAGGATTTAGACGTACAAAGAAGACATGGCAAAAAGATTGTACTCACAAAGAAAAGATAATTATAGATAAAATTGTGCCAAAGCAACTACCTGGTATCAAGAGGGCAACAACTAAGATACAGTACTGGTTGCATAGCTATGGGGTTTTTTTTTAATGCAATATACGGTATCTGTCTAACTTGCAGGGATATTTATCAGTCATATACTTATTAAGACAATTTAAAAATCTTATTCAATCAAGAGTAATTATAACTTAAAAGAAGATTGAAGAAAAATGTGTTTTTTCTCTGAAATTTTTACACAGGTCAGTGCAAGAACTCTAAAAGGCAGGTCACAGAGTTATTTCCTCCATTCTATCTAATGTGATTTTCACAGCACATGACAAATAGAAATTCAGGGGATAAATTCCTGTTTAGATGAATTCTATAAATTTCTGCCTAGAGCAATAATAGAATGATAGTACAGCTTTAAATTAAATGTCTGCCTATTCAACAATTACTTTCTAGGATCCCTGCCTGTTAACAAGGAGGGAATCTTCAGGTCACTCTTTATCCATGATTGCTAAAACAAATAATTATGGTTTGTTTTCATATCAACTTGGAATACACATGAAAACTGTAGCGCAAGACCTGAACAAGATATCATATTAAACAAATTCATTCTCAATTATTAGCTCAGCACATAATTGGGAAGTGGTTCCAACCATTTTGTGGATGTCAAGCTTCCCGTCAGAAGTGTTAAGAGTGGCCCTTGACTGACCAAAGTTGTGCACTTCAGCTCAAGATTCCAGCTTATAATTCAAAAATAGTTTTCTGCCACTGGATATTTATCCCTTTCTCAAAACAATTGTCTCAAAGGAATGACCCCAGAAGAGGAAGGGGAAAAAGAACACCACTTCAGAAATCTGCTTTACTAAATTCTCCACTCTGTACTCTGTGGCTATTATCACAATCGCCTAATGATAAAACTCTCTCTGAGAAAAGGAGGAAGACTGAGGTCAGCAACTCTAAAAGCCAGTTTTAGCTGGACTCTTTCTTTCCATCTCTTTATTGTTAATTGCACTGTTCTTGTTTTTTTAAAGCATTTTTTCTGCTTGGTTTTTAATCATTGATGTTGATTGTAAATTACCTCAAGTAAAAGGCAGAATATAAACAATGGTGGTGATTGTTCTTTATCTTATTCTTATCAGTGCTGAGATTGATTGTCTGTTTGATTGGTTTGCCTAAGGTTGTTTGATAAATTGACATTCAAGCAGAGGTTTGATCTGAGGATGTGCTGTCTCACAATTCATATACTTTGAGCTGGGGTAACTGTGTATTTGTTTCTTCCAGTTCTATGATTCACTTTTTTGTAAGAATATGCAGGAGAAAAATAAAAGTGGGTCAATTTCTCTACAAACAAATTTTCCTCCTACCTAGTTATGCCTTTTCTCCCTGGCCTTCAGTTCCCCATCAATAAGGTATGTGCAATGACATGTTCCTATCAGGAGTGGCTGTAAATATGCTCTTAAGTCAAGGAGTGTCAAAGATCTTGGGCAAAAATAGAAAACAGCCTCTGTGTACATGCTCGTGGATTCACTTATAGTAACTAGATGTGTATTTAAAATTATATGCTGCTGTCATCCTTCAGAAAGCTCAGAAATCTCCCCCCCCCCCACCCAATTTCCAAGAATGAAGCAGATGTGCCTTGTGATCCAGGGACACACTCTGAAAAGAGTCTGCATAAATCCGTGTTAAAAATAATGACCCAGACAGTCAGAAATGTATTAGCTATGGAAGACAATTTCCCATTGCAGAAGTTTGATTACACAACCACAGAAAGGACAAGGAATTGCAGTTATCCCTATGAGACAATGGCTAGCCTTATGCTAAGAGACAATTAGATTTGGTTCTGGCTTAGTATGTTGTATGGCCCATCTATTGTCATTAGATTTGGTTCTGGCTTAGTATGTTGTATGGCCCATCTATTGTCATTTGTAAACTATGATTAACAGCAGAAGAATGGACAATGGAGTCCCAATGCTCTATTTTCCTGGAAGCTATTCTAACCATGATTGCTAAAAAAAACTCACAACAGAATTATTGGTTATTTGGAGATGAGAGACTCATAAAAATTAACTGATAAGCAAATCCTATAAGTGGTATTTAAAAAAAAGAAGAACTTCATACTTTCCATAAAGAGAGTGTACAAACCCTCATTTATTCCAAAAGTATTAAGCATGACTCTTGGGCATTGAAAAGTTGGTCATTTCTGATTTATGGAGTTGTGTTTGACTTGCTATACAAATGAGGTCAATGATGATGACAGAATAGTAATTTGGAAGATCGCATACTTACTTTTAATAAGTCTCAATATCTGTTTTAAATTCCTTACAGTTTCATCACTAACAGCACATAGGTTTACTCATTAGTAATTGATATGTTTTACTTATTGCATTTGTTAATATGAATTCTAGTATTAAGTTGATATATTACTGTATTACTATTATTACCCAAATACTCAGTATCTACAATTGGGAAGGAAGGAAGGAAGGAAGGAAACTTCCCAGTGACTTGAATATTGGTCCATGGCAGAGGTCAAGTTGCACCTCCATTTAGTTCTACAGCCTAAATATAAATGTTGGTTGGATCAGTTGCTGTTATCTTTAACACTATTGCTACTTATGCATTTCTACTCTACAATTGCCAGATGTACTTGCTGAATTAAAAAGACATCCAATGGGTAGTGGAAATGGCAAGGGAATTTCAAAAAGACATCATTTGTTTTATTTATTAATCAAAGGCTTTTAACTGTGATCACAATAAATGGTGAAATGCCTTTAAAAAATGGATGTTCGAGCCCACTTCATTGATCTATAGTTTGTAAGATTATCATGAAACAACAATTAGATCAGAATATGAAGCAACTAAAAAGTTCAAAACTAAGAAAGGAATGAACCAAGATTGTTTATTGTCACCTTATTTAATTTATATCCAGAATATAACATGAGAAATGTTAAACTAGAAGAAATAGAAATTGTGAGCAACATCAACTATCTTATATATACACATGACACATCATACTTTGATGACTGGAAATGAGGAAGACTTAAAGAATTTTTTGTTGAAAGTGAAAAAGAAACAAAATGTAATCTGCTAGTGCAATTAAAAAAAACATAAAATTATGTTAGCAGACAATACCATCTCAATTCAAATAGGCAGTGACCTTTAGAAAGAACTTTATCTTCCTAAACTAAAAATTGGCAGGGACACTGATAGTATAGCTATGAAATAAAGAGACTTGGAAGATACAATGATAAATCTAGGCAAAAATTTAAAGGGCAGCGACATCACACTGAAAACAAAAGTTTGTATTTTCAAGGCTATGGTTTTCCCAAGTGTATCAAGTAGCTATGAAAAATGACCATCAATGACCATCAAAAGGGCTACACAAAAAAATATGGAAGCCTTTGAATTGTGGTACTGAAAAAAAAAGAAAATACCTTGAACCTCTATAAGAAAGCATTTGATTTTAAAGCTAATTAAATGGTTCCAACTATTTACTGACACGATCAATAATGAAGCTAAAGCTGAACACATAATGTGGGGACAAGAAATATTGATGAAGGCCCTGGTATAGGGACAAAAAAAATCAAAGATTAATTGAAAAAGAGTTCAACAAAAGACAAGATGGCTTGACACTCTGAAGATAAGGCAATCCAAGTGAAATTAACCCTTACTGGGTCATGAAGAGGTGGAAGTGACTGAATAACTCTATCTCAGAATCTATATGAAATGACAGTCCTTGTTCACAGTCTAAGTGATATGACGCCCATTGGGGGCGTGTTTTTAGTATGAGTACAGGTATTCACGAACCTATGAAATATGTTTATTTAAAGTTAAATATTTAAAGTTCAATGATATTACAATCTTCATCCTTCACTCCCTTAGATTTCATACTGCTTCATTGCCTCGTTGTTGCTGACTCAGCATTCTCCCGAGCTAACCAAGTGGTCCTTTAAACTGACCAATTGAAGAGCACTAAAACTTGCAACTAGCCAATCCTTTTTTCTGTCATTGTTACATGATTACACTTATTGAACAGTATGAGAAAAAAAATCTATTGTGAGATAAACCTATTCCTTTGCTTAAATTGAAAGAAACAATGAACTCATGAACTCTATAGTCATGAGGCCCTGACTATAGAGGTAAGAGAAAGTTGATAGGGCAGGATAAAATGAATTTTTTCAATAGAATAAGTCTGTTGCACTGTTGCAGCATTAATGTTGCATAATTATCTGCAAAAATTACTTGGCACAGGTGCACAAGAACTGATAAGGAATTCTAATGACTTGAGAAATAGTACTTATTTCAGAACTTCAAAAATCAGATCATGGAAGGGACTTGAAAGAAAATTGATGTCCAGTTCTTCCTTAAAAGCAGAAAGATCCAAAGCAGGGTGGGAGACTCTAATTCTCCTATTATACAAGTAAATAACCTGAATGGGACCATTGGGGGAGTGTTTTTAGTATGAATACAGGTATTCACGAACCTGAAATATGTTTCATGTTTTCTGCAAACCACCCAGGGTAATTGTTGAGTCAAGCTCAGTGTTAGAGGAAATAAAATGTTCTAGACAACATATAAGTTCTAGTCAAACAAATAAAGTTTCATTGGTAGGAAAGTACATAAAGGTGCCTACTGAACTGCTTAAAAAATAATATAAAGAAGAGGGACTTTAACAGAGGTGTCTTGGAAAATTGTGTGATGTTTAGTGTATACTATTGTAATATCTAGTCACTTAGGTGTTCCAAAGAGGAGGATTGAGAAGTTCCTATACCACTGACCATAAGAAAGAGGGAAGGAAGGAAGGAAGGAAGTATATATTATACAGAACAGGGGTCCCCAATTCCCTGGCAGTGGCCACTACTGGGCCATGAGCCATTCAGAACTGGACTGTGGAAGCCAGGCACTCACGCGGAACCATCCTGTCCCTTCCCCCCTGTCCTGGCCAGTCCACAAAGGAGGAAAGGTTGAGGAACTCTGACTTAGAAGAGGATGGGATAAGAATGGCCATGCTATTGGGCCAATTGTATACACTGTGCTTATTTTCAATAGATACATTGCACCAGCAGCACCAACTAAATAAGACATACTGACTTGTAGAGATCAAGAGATATTTTGAATAGTGATATCTGAAAAGGGAAGATAAAGCCATAGATTTGCATAAAAGACACTAATACCTAGCATCTTCTATTCACCTGTTTCTTTCTTAAACATAAAGTAGAATATATTTTTTCTGTGATGCCAAAAGGAAAAAAAATTGCTAATAAGGACAGCAAAACATCCTTGGTAAAAGATGCAATAGAATGAGAGTTGGTTTCTATATTTTAAAGTGTTATACAACACTTTTTAACAAAAGCAATGCAAAGAGATCTGCAGGAATATCTTTTGTTCTTGTGGTATATGAAAAGTATTGAGCGTCTCTAGTGTTGAATATATACCAGTATTATTTGCCTCTCTTTGTGTGTCCATTTTAAACTGATTTTTGAAGTGTTTTTTCAGATCCGAAGCATACACACAATAATCAGTTACTACAGCCTTTCCCTATAAGAGCCTTTAAAACTAATAAGCCTAATTATGGTGAAAATACAAGGCTCTGTATAACTTTTGACTAAAATTTATCTTCATGAATTTGGCAATTTTAAGACCCAATTTGAACGTAGGGGAAACTAGCAAGAAAAAACTGTTAGTGAAGGCAGCAATTAAATTACAAAAAGTTCTCATTATAGTATTTTTTGGTACAAGGTAAAATCCATCCTGCTTTTTCAGGATTTTAGTAAGATATTTTTGTTCTCCCTTGTGCTTAGGTTAGCAGTCTGTTATACTGAATTTTGCTTTGCTTCTGAAACTTTGTAAAAATATGATATAAACTTCTTCCTCTTTTTGAATAAATCCATCTATCTATATGCTTCTGACTCATACAAAATAAAATTGCACTTGGTGCAATCTCACATGAACGAACTTGCTTTTTAGGAATCACTCTTTTACTGTGTCCCATGTGGTAGACTTGAACTATTATCTTTCTCTTCTTTCACTGCTCCATTTTTTTGTGAGCAAAAATAGAAGAGTCTGCAGTGCTTCCTTCAGTCTAGGCCAAAGAGTTCAATTTGGATTTATTGAACAGTCTAACATATGATTAAAAACAAGATGATTCACAAAATTTCCTGCTGTCTAAGAGACAAAAGACACATCTATAAATACCCCCCACTTTTTTTTAGACATCTGCTCTCTAGAGCTAGAGAGCAGTTAGTTTCTTCCCAAAGAAAAATGTCTTCAGAGAAGCATTTTTCTTTCATGGATTAATGTAACTGTGCTCCTACTGGAACTATCACAGTGTCATCTGATTGATTCCAAAATAAATTATTTTCCCCCTATACTATATTGGTTGGGAACGGCAGAAGTGCTAATTCAACACTTCTGGAAAGCACTTGGTATGAGTAGATTAATTTGGCCACTTGTATGAATTCATTAAGCCCAAAAGTTTGATTGATTGGCTGAATTCTTTGCATAACTGAGGCCCCAACTAATGGCTCTAAATCCAATGGAATAGCATAGGATAGAGTGCAGTTGCATAGCTAAATAATGAAGCTGCAAGAACAACCACTTAATTTTCTAAGAGGGGAATCATTATTTATATAAATAATATATAAAACATAAAACATATTATAGCTCTAGATGATGTAGAGGCATTATCCCTCTCTTTTGCTAATAGTCAACTCTGAGAAGGAAGAATCACTCATTTCTCAGCAAATGTGGATTTCACTGCTACAGACACTACAGTGTTCCACTACAGTGTTCTCCCTATATACTTTGTAACCACTATATAACAATAAGAAATTCTATGGGTATAACAAGCAGAGTCCATAAATTCTATATCAAAGGACATAACATATTGCAACTGAAGGAATCTAACTTTAAATTACCGTACATTTATACTTGGAAGTATGGTGTCAGAAGTCCACAATGTTTTCAAAATAGAAATATTTAGTTGAAGATTTTGGTTGATAATGTTAAAAATCTACAAAGCAAACTCATGCAAAGTGCCATTCTGTAACTCATCTTAGCATGTTCACATGACATACTAAGCCATTTGAGATACTATTTATGAGTAAACCATCCAGTGTGTACTACATCACATGGCAAGTAGCCAGAGTTTGGTCCACAGTTTGTGTATCTGCATGTGTCTATATACTTGTATATGCATGCTTTTCGTCCTTTTGGATACTGACAATAGAGATAGAAGAACCAGAACAACTATAATGTTCCATTTTACAGTCTTCTGTTTCTCTGTACAAAGAAAGACAGGAAGAGAGAGTTAACCAGCGCATAGGGCTGAAGTTTAAATGAGCAGATGAGATGCAAAATATGATTATAAACTACTCTTATCATAGTTTAACAAGTTCAGATGAAATGCTAGGCCTAACTATATTATAACGTAGCTCTCATGTGGCCCAGGTTATCGAGAGAATTTTCAGTTCAGTAGACATGTATTATTTACTCATGTAAATAATAACACTTTGGTGCTACAAAGAAGGATACACCTATACTAGTTTCTAAGCTGCGGAACTTTTTCTGAAATCATTTATGACTGCTTCCAACTTCAGGGAATATTCAGCAGTGGAAACCATAATTCTCAGAATTTGCGGTGACTACGTTTGCCAATTGCTCTATGTCCCTTTCAATTCCCTGGTTCTGTTTTCACTGCTGCAGAAGAGAGGGCTGGCAGGTAAAGCAGAAGCAGAAATGTAGTGACCTTCAAATCCCTATTGGAACAAGAATCTTGTTGCTTTCATTATCTCTTATATAAGCTTTGGAATGTTCAGCCTGTTATACAGATTGATTATTTGAACTCCCAAAGAATGGGGAGACAACGGTATGAACAGAATGCAGAAAAGGTTTGCATAACAACTCATTAAATTTTTCCGTGCATCAGGGAGCGTGGGTTAATGGGAAAGCTACATTTACAGGGGTGGGGAACTATTTCCTCTCTTGATCTTTTCCTCTTCTCCCAACCCCCTTTTTGCACAAGTTTCCCATAAGGATACTGACATGTGTTTTTCACTATTCATTGTTTAGCTATTTGTGAAATGCAAAAACACAGTTCTCTCAACTTCTGTGTTTCTTCTGATTTAAAATGTCGTAGAAAGCCATCCAGCATCCATGATACAACCATGTGGTATTCCAATAACAACAGTAAAAACTTTCATAATGGTTTGAAAGCTCAGTCACGCAAAGGAGGGCAGAAAAAGAAACAATCTTCTCTGCCTGCTTGATGTTTCTCATTGAGCATCATTGGTGGCTAAGGCACTGCAGGTGCAGATAGCTATGCTCCATGACCTGCTGTGCATCACTTCCCATATTAACCAGTTACCCCTTGGGCAACTATACCTTGTCATCATCGCTGAATTTAGATTCAGCTGCCAATCAAGCTGACTTTACTACATAAAATGGACAGGTACCTTGTCTTTGCCAGTTAACTAGTCTGCCTGCTCTCATGACTTTTCTTCTCTTTTATTCGACTTTTCTCTTCCCCTAACTAATGTTGGAATTTTAGAGAGATCTGGGTAAAGGAAAGCTGACTTTCATATTCTAATACAGAGTGGTAATCAATATAAAGGGTTCTTGACTGGCTATAATATTTCAGGCTTCCCAGAAACTGAATTCCATTCAACTGTCAGAACAAGATGAAATAAATCCAAAAGAATATCAATATTTCTGCTAGTTCTCTAGGTTCTAATACAATAAAATTTTACAAGCATAAATAAAAATATTTTCTGTTGGGAGACACCCAGAATATTCTAAGACATCCTATCATTATTTTGATTTAAAGAGGCAATTCTTATGAAATGAGAAATACAATCCACACATATCCAGGGTTTGAATCATTTCTCTTGAAAAGAAAAACATCCATTTTTAAGGCAGATTCACATACTAAGCTAAGCTAGTATAGGTGATTTAACAAGGTATGCTGAAAAAGCTACAATGATTGTGCTTATGTATTAGGCTAAGCCATAACTTCTTCAGCCATAGTCCTTGGCTTTAAGCACAGTTGATTGGGTTTATATACTAATTAAGCCATAAATCAGTGGCTGAGTTTGCATAAGGGAATAAGATCTGGGTTGCAATACACCAGTCAGTCATAAAATGGTGCTAAAGAAATATAAATACCTCTACCATATTGCTACCATGTTGGTTTTGTATGATTCTTAAAAACAGGTAGTCCTCAACTTAAAACAATTCATTTAGTGACCATTCAAAGTTACAACGGTGCTGAAAAAGGGACTTATGACCATTTTTCACATTCACAACATTACAGCATCCCTGTAGTCACATGATCACAATTCAGATGCTTGGAAATTGGTTTATATTTATGACAATTGCAGCATCCAAAGGTCATGTGATCCTCTTTTGTGACCTTCCAACAAGCAAAATCAATGGAGAAGCCAGATTCACTTAACAACCATGTTACTAAATTAACAACTGGTTCACTTAACTATTGTAGCAAGAAAGGTTGTAAAATGAGGCAAAACTCACTTAACAAACTTTTCACTTAGCAACTTGCATTTTGGGCTCAATTGTGGTCATAAGTCGAGGACTACCTATAGTCAAATTGTGTTCCCAACTAGGGACTCCAAATATCTGGAAAATATAATACAGCATTAACAGTAAAGCTGTTAACAGGGAAGACGAAGTTAAAAGTGCATTCAAGAAATTTGTTGGAAACATCAATTCCGTTCTCATAAATTGACCATTAGACTTTTTAAAAGTGCAATTTGAAATATGTGCAAGTATAAGACAAATGATTCCTGAAACACCTGGGTACAATAGTCCTGATGTGATGTCTCATCAGGAGATTGTAAAGGATCTGAGCATCTGAGCCAAGGTAGGAATGAAGTGAAAGAGGCCACCAGGTCAGTGATGACAAATGAAGGCAAGACAAATCCCCAAACCAGTACTATCATAATTATCTCATACAAGGGCTTCTTTCTTCTAGAGTTTAACAATACTTGCCCAACTTGTCATCATGCCCTTTTCGGTCTTATGGGCTGAATCAGAATGAAGGTGTAAGTGACCTACACTGAAAGTATGTGATGCTTTATATGTGTTTGAAGGAGAACAAAGCCAGGATACAGGCCTCTCCTTTTGCTTGAATAAGCAGAAGGTCTTGAATGTCTGAAAAAGCCTGCCAAGTTTCCCCTCCCTCTTGCCCGCACTGGACAGCCTGCCTTACATTCCTTGCATATAAACAGTAAACAGCCTGTTATTATCCTGACATGCTTGGAATAACTGTGGCTATTTTTTCCTCTTCCCAGAATTTTGAAAAGGCCAAAAAAAAAAAAAAAAGAGTTGAGCAGTTCTGAGTCAACTCCCTCAGTTTTTCTTTCCCACAACCTCCTCAGTTCTGAGGGAAATGGGAACAAGCCAAAAGTTTCTCTCTCCCCCCCCCCCCCTTTGCTACATTCATGAGTGGTTACTTTAACTATTCTGCTGTTCAGGCTGCATTATATAGCAAAGTTTTGCTACACAAGTTCCTGTATAAAATGTGTAGACCCGTGTTTCTCCAACTTGGCAATTTTAAATTGTGTGGATTTCAATTTCCAGAACTTTGAAAGTTGAAGTCCACACATCTTAATGTTGGAGAAATACTGATGTAGTCCACCCTAGGTGTGAGCCAACATCATATGTTCTTGCAATGTTTAGGGTAATTGACACAACAATCTCTACAAATCTAGGATTCTTTCCTATGACAAACATATATAGGATTTTTATAATTTAAACCAGCTTTAAGGGAGGCTCTGATTTATGGGCATACCCTAACTCTTCTGAAGTAGTAAAATATCAGTTGTACTTCCCTGTTCTTACAGGATAGTGTGCTACTTTCAGTGGGCTAATAAAATTCCTACATTATCCATGTTGCAAACTGAGGGATTTCTATATGGCTTTACATCAAGCAAAACAGTCCTTGGGCTACATGCGCCTCCTAGTCAAATTTTCAAAAGCCTCTACAAGCCATCAGTTCAAATCTCTGGAAAATGACTTTTCCCTGATAGCCTACTAAGCAGGGAGTGGGAAGAGGCAGCCCTATCTAACTGAGCACCCAACAAATTACCATGAATAAATGCAACTCAGGGCAAAAAGAATATTTTCCCAACCCTCCCACAAAACCTTAGATAAAGCAGACAAAGTTGATGTAAGTTTGCCCTGATTTCTTTTCACATATTCTAATATTGTCCTGACTTGTAGGATAGCTGAAAATATTTTTGTACTGCAGATGGATTACAGGTTCACAAGAGAAACATTCCAGCAAATTTGTTCCTGGATCAAGAAGGCATTTTTCCTCTATGCAGTCATACAACTATAAGACTTCAGAGACCCTTTTTACATATTAAGGGTTCACATCCCTCTAACTACAGCAGGAACGTTCTCCAGGAGAGCAAGTATTGTTTTATAAAATGTCATCATGATGTTGCTTTTACCTCATCCCCAGTCCACCTCTGGGGCAGTTCAAAATCATCTTAAGCTGTTTCAGTTTTAAAATACAGTAATGTTTTCCCTATTTCTTTTTACAGAATTTTAATCAGAGTTAAGGTTAGCACTGCTGTTTTCTTCTAGCCTTACCTGATGAGAAGAGTTTACTTATGGTTTATATTCATTCCTCACTGTTTTGTTACCAGAATATGTTAGGGAACTGATTTCAAAAGGTAGAACATTTAGACACCAACCTTTGAAACTGACCTCAGGATGCATTTTTCTGCTTCATTCCAAAACATGCTTTTCCATGTTATGTTTCCTTAAAAGCTCCTATTCATTTCAGGTAGCACATTTCTGTTTAAGGCAAGTGAATTCCAGCAGTTTATTACTGCTTCATAGAAGCAGAAATGCTCGTTCAACTGATACTATAGTCAGTAACACTTTTGAGAACTATTGTTACTATAACTGCTATAAAATTGTCAGTTCAAAACCCAGCTGATAATTTAAACTACAAATTTTCTTTTTTTAAGGTACCAATATATTTCTGTACTTGAAAAAAAAGTCAAATAATGCCCCACCTCACTGCTTTTACAGTCATACAATATGTAGTAGAGGTGTCTCAGTCCAAGATCAAATATTTTACAAGCGATTGCCAAAAATCCAGAAAGAATTTTTAAAGGATGGAACAATAGCAACCTAAGTAAATGTCAATGTGTCCTTATCCCGGTGCCTTTTTATCTATGTCTGCAGCTTACATGCGCTTGTTATTTATTCAGTTTCTCATGTTATGAAACCCCCAGTCTTCAGACTCTTTATAAGATTGTTAATGCATTCATATTTTCCAATTGGAAAAAAATTGTTGGCCACATATTCTGGAGACAGTATGACTAGATTCAAACTAGATTTGTTAGGAAACCTACTCTTTCTTTAGAGATTCTCTCCACCCAATTTAACCTTGGTATGCCAGCAGTAGACGCTGATGAACATTTCTAAGATGCCACGTCTGGTCTAACTGGTTGAGCAATGTACAAAACAAGTAAGTACAAACCACCTCTGAACATATGTGCTTAACAGGCCATGGTAAATGGTATTGAAACACTTTCCCTGAGCTTTACAGTGCTTTCTAAAGACAAGTACACCAATGAGGAAACTTGTTTATATCTACTGTACCTAAGTTTGCCTGGTAGCCTTTTTGTGGATTAAGACTATAATAGAGAACAACATTTTTGTGAATCTCTTTTGTCTTAATTACATCTAAAATGAAAATTCAACATTTTGCTATTTTCATCCAAGTATTCACAGCAAAATGCTTGTGCCCATTTGAAATGGAGGAAAACTCACATAGTCAAAAGAATTTAAATAGTAGCAACTTTATTTTGAGCAGGTGATGAGCAATGCCTGGTTTTTTCCAGACATAATGTTTAGAATTGAGACCAAACAGTTCGATCTTGGTTTCATCACACCAGAGAACCTTGTTCATCATAGTCTAAGAGTCCTTTATGTGCTTTTTTTTTTGCAACTCCAAGCAGACGTTCACATTTTTCACTGAGTAGAGGCTTCCATCTAGCCACTCTGCTATAAATAAAGCCCAGATTGGTGCAGGGCTGCAGTGATGGTTGTCCTTCTGGAACTCTTTCTCATCTCCACACAGGATCTCTGGAGTCTAGAGTGACCACTGAATCCTTGGTCACCTCTCTTAATAAGCCTCCCCCCCCAATTGCTCAGTTTGACTGGATGACCAATTCTTGGAAGACTCTTGGTTGTGTCAAACATCTTCAATTTGGGCATTATGGAGGCCACTATACCTTAGAAACCTTCAGTCCAACAAAATTTTTATTGTAGCCTTCCACAGAAATGTGCCTTGCAATAATCCTATCTCTAAGCTCTGCAGGCAGTTTATTTGACCTCATGGCTTTTGCTCTGCTACAGTATGCATTGTTAGCTGTGAGGCCTTCTATTTAGAGGCGTGTGCATTTCCAAATCATGTCCAATCAATTTAATTTTCCACAGGTCAACTCCAATCAAGGTGAAACATGTCAGCAATGATCAAGAGAAATGGGAGGTACCAGAGTTAAATTTCACATGCTGTTGCAAATGGTCTGAATACTTATACCAATATAATATTTCAGTTTTTTCTTTTTAATAAATTTACAGACATTTCTAAAATTATGTTTTCACTTTGTTATTACAGATACTGACTGTAGATTAATGAGGTGATTAATTATTAATTAATGATTAATAATATACACACACATGCATACACAAAGATACAGACATATGTTAGCACACTGGTTAGAATACATTAGTACTGCACTGCAGGCTAACTCTGCCCACTGCCTGGAGTTTGATCCTGACCAACTCAAGATTGACTCAGTCTTCCATGAACAGTAAAATGAGGCTCCAGAATGCTGGAGGCAATATACTGACGTTGTAAACCACTCAGAGAGTGCTTGCACTGTACAGTACAGCAGTATGTAAGTAAGTGCTATTTTTATAAACAAACAGTTTAGTCTAGTGGTTAAGGAATCAGGCTAGAAAACAAGAGACTGTGAGTTCAAGTTCTGCCTTAGTTATGAAAGTCAGGTTGGTGACCTTGAGCTAGTCACCCTCTCTCTGGCCAACTCATTGTGCAGGGTTGTTGTTTTAGGGAAAATAGGAGGAAGGACAATTAGATGTGTTCACTGCCTTGAGTTATTCATAAAAATAATAAAGGTGGGTTATAAATAAATAAATAAACAAATAAAATGCCATTTAGACGAGCACAATTTTCAGAGGAGGGAAGATGTTTAGGACCTTTCTGTTTATTGTTTTGATGCTGAAAACCATTCCTGCATCCGAACAGCACCATTTTGTCCTATGTTCATTATCAAAGCGACAGACATTTGTTCCCCTTGACATCAAGCAACAGAAGGAATGGATGATCCATTTAAAAACAAAAGTAAAACAGTTGAAATAAATGTAATTTAATTTAATTTCACGATTTCTATACCGCCCCATCTCCCAAGGGACTTGGGGCAGTGTACAGCCAAGTAAAACATATATACAATATATCCACAAACCAATTTTAAAATTAATTAAATTAAGGCTGAGATTTTTAAAATAATTAAAATTTAAACTAAATTCCAATTAAAATTAATATCATAAAATTTAAATTTAAAACCCCCCACATGTCAGGCCAGGCCGGCTTGTTGGACTAAGTGAGTTTTTAGGGCGCGTCGGAAGGCCTGGAGATCTACAATGGTGCGAATCTCCAGGAGTAGTTCATTCCAGAGGGAGGGCGCCGCCATAGAGAAGGCTCATACCTTCGGGGCTGTCAGACGACAACATCCCAATGATGGAACCCTGAGGAGGCCTGCCCTATGGGAATGCACCAGTCGGTTGGAGGCTGCTGGCGGCAACAGGCAGTCCCATAAGTACCCGGGTCCCAAGCCATGGAGCGCTTTAAAAGTAAGCACTAACACCTTGAATTGCACCCAAAAGGCCACAGGAAGCCAGTGCAGCTCGCGCAGGAAAGGTGTAATGTGGGAGCTCCAAGGAGCTCCCATAATTACCCACGTGGCCGCATTCTGTACTAACTGCAGCCTCCGGATGCTCTTCAAGGGATGCTGCATGTAGAGGGGCTTTCTCAGCATTAATGCTTTAAGTCCACATGACTAAAGTTTCCATCTGAAAAAAAAGGAGAATATGAAAGAGCAATCCAAGAATAATGTGCAGACAACATTAAAAAAAAAACCTCAGTGTATGCCTTTCCCATGAATAATTCTAGATTTTCATTCCTACCCTCTCCTTTTTATTAGCTGCATGATAGACAGACATTCAAACAATTCAGGCAGCTTTTCCAGGAGAAAGGAATGCCTTCTTGTGTTTCTGTCTATAATGCAGCTGTAAAGCCTATAGCAATGGGGATTGCAGAAAAGAGAAGATGCCAATCCTATTTGCTATGTACAGAATATTAGCCTCTCTTTGCCTGGAGCAGCTTTGTAATGCAAGCCACCCAGAGCATGCCTTCATTTTTCCTTTGCAGATGGAAGTAATTAGCCCCTGTCAAGGTGGAGAGACCAGTTAGAAGATGATTTTGTCCTGTTACCCTAATTTCAGGGAAATGACAAAGGTTCCTCTTTTGAAATATATACATGCAGCCTGTACTCCTTAGGTTATAAAATGTGGACTTGTGACAATATAGCTATTTGCCAAGAAAATAAAATCATGTTAGTTATGGGATATTAGGTAACTGACAGTCAGATGCTTTTAATTTTTTAAAAATGTATGATGTACAATACGTTGCAAGCCCTACTGCAGAGTCAATATGAGTGGAAAGAGATATTGAATGTTTAAGTCATTTTTTTTTTTAAATAGCTGAGTCAATGGCAATGTAAGACTCCAGCAGGATGGAAGAATTAATTCAAGTTTTATTGCAAGAGATTTACAGGAACTAACCCACTTTTCTTTGGTGCCCACATATGGGAAATTAGGGATGGGGGAAAGGTACATAATTACATGCTTCATGTAATGCACTGCATTGCACATTTCATTAATGAAATGATTCATATCTTTAAAATTTATGTAGCAACATCTCTCATGAAAAAATGAAGGTACCAGCCAACTTTTGTTAATTGGAGGTGATTAGATAGCTATGTTAATATTGTAAGTGTGTGGAATGGCATTTATTATGCTGAGGAAGCAGGAATGAGTAATCTCAGTGGCATAAAGGAGTACAGCTCCACTTAAATCAATTGTCTAAGTCAGTTGTGGAATCAAAAGGGATAAAGCCATAAGAGCAGAGCCTTTCCTCAACTTGCTCCCTTCAGTTGAATTGCAGTTTCTTCATCACTAATCAACTGTCATTCAAGACATCTTCAAGACATTAGACGGACACAGGGCAAATGGTATTCTCTATTAACTTGACAAAATGTTCTGCAAGGTTCTTTGGTTTCTGCTTCAGAAGAAGCATAAGCAGAATCAACTCCAGGTACAAATGAACCCTGAGCAAAGCAGCATCTCTTTGCATGAGATTAGTTAGATTTACTCAGCTGTACTGTTAGTGTTGGGGGAGGGGAGAACACCATCAGCACTAATAGCACTAGCAGTTATGTTTAATCTCTCCCAAATGCCTCAAAGCAATGCCAAGTATTCATGGCAACTTTAAAAAAGAAGGTTTTGCAATCCTAACATATCTAAAGGAATTATAAGATGTACTAAATAAGAGGATAATTAGTGATAGCATGGAACCAACAAGAAACCAAGGTAATTGTTTTTATTTTTCAAATTCTTTAAATTGTTTCAAAGAATTTAAAGGATAGTTTTATTTGACAAAAATATTTTAGAAGTCTTTTTCAATTTGATGACTCTGTCACATATGGGGACTTCAGCATCCATTGGTCATTTTTCTAGACATTCTAGAAATTGGCCTCTCAGTAGCCTTTGCCTGTGTCTGTATACCGTAATCAGTTTCTGGTTCCAAAGATAACATTTTCTGAATACTCTTTATCTTGCCTCCATTTAATAATTACAAATTCAAACATAGGCTGGATTAATCCGTGTTTGTTTAACCTCTGGAAAATAGTTGGAATATTTTGGATGCTTGGGTGTCCATTAAGCAACATGTAGTGCTCCCTTTTGTTGTCCCACCTTGTTCAGAAAGAAAGTGAACTTACTCCTGGATATTTTCACAGACCATGAAATTCATTTAGAAGGGGGTATTTCAAAAAGTTGCTGAGAAGCAGCTAAGCTTCTTATATGCAACAACCCACACGTTATCCATCACCTCTGTTCCTTTAAGTGATGATTTTTTTAAAAAGTGAAAATCAGTTGAGGTTTTGATTTTATGAAGACCATGTATTTTAAAAAAAAACTTTTTATGATCTTTTAGTCCCATTTGGGGTAGAGTTAGGACAACTGGATGGAACTGTTTGTACAAAGACCATGTATTAACCAAGTACAAAGTCCAACTGAAAAAGCTTCCAGGTTTATGAAATAAGGTAAACCTATAAGTTGATTGGTACGTTTGCTTAGAATGCCTGCATTATGAAAAAATATCTTACTAATTTCTTGTAAAAAATGGGAAAAATCATATAGAATGTGGATGAGAAGGTTGACATAAATTCCCTCCCTCCCAAATATAGTAAAATGGGGAGAGGGTGGGTAACCAAAAAGACAAAAGGGACAAAGGAACAGGGCCAAGTCAAGGCTGACTGACAGATAATAAAACAGCAACTGCTTACCTCTGAAACTGGACAGAATATTGCAGATTTTTTTTTTTACAAAATTCATGTTCAAAATGAGGTGGACTTGTCTATTTAAAAAAAATGGTTCCAGTTTTTCCCAATTGGCATATTCTATATATTCAATAAATCATAGTCATAACACCCCCAAAGCCCAATAGAGTTCAAGGACACTAACACTAATTTTTCACACAAATACAATGTTGCCTGCACTCACATCTTAATATGCTGAATGTGAGAGCTGAGCCTTCATCCAGTATTACAAAGTGAATTATTGCTCAACTGAGCTTGGTTTTCTAATGCTCAGTAACAAGTTACTGACTTTAACATTGCAGGGCCCATAATGTGGCAATAATTTTCCTCATACAACTAACTCATCATTAGACATATAGTGCAAGAAGATGGCATTCATAGCCTGCATGTAGAACTAAGCGCTCCATGGCTTGGGACCGGGGTACTTACGGGACCGCCTGTTGCCACCATCAGCCTCCAACTGACCTGTGCGCTCCCACAGGGCGGGCCTCCTTGGGATACCGCCGTCAGGTCGATGTCGCTTGATGGCCCCAAGGGTCCGGGCCTTCTCTGTGGCTGCGCCCTCCCTGTGGAATGAACTCCCCCCTGAGATTCGGACCATTA